>PVKV010019229.1:0-42723 GCA_004027835.1 Alouatta palliata
AAAAAAAAAAAAAAAAAAGAAAAAACATGGCCAGGCACAGGGGCTCATGACTGTAATCCCAGCACTTTGGGAAGCCAAGGTGGGAGGATCACCTGAGGTCAGGAGTTCAAGACCAGCCTGGCCAACATGGCAAAACCTGGTCTCTACAAAAAACACAAAAAATTAGCCAGGTGTAGTCCCAGCTACTTGGGAGGCTGAGGCACGAGAATCACTTGAACCCAGAAGTGGAGGTTGCAGTGAGCTGAGATCACACCATTGCACTCCAACCTGGGCAACAGGCTTTTTGAGACTCTGTCTCAAAAAAAAAAGAAAGAAAGAAAGAAAGAAAGAAAGAAAAAGAAGAAAAAAGAAACAACCGCCCCCCCAAACATCCAAGAGGACTGGATTGGGAGAGCTTCGGGTAGCTGAATACAAGGAGGTTCCTGGAGAATGACGTTCCCAGGGAAGGCATGGAAGCTCTGGGTCCCTCTCCCATACCTCGCCCTACACATCTCTTTGAACATCCTTTATAATAAAGTTGTTAACGTGTTTCCCTGAGTTAATGTGAGCTGCTCCAGCAGATTAATCCAACTCAAAAAGGGGGTCAAGGGACCACAACCTGAAGCCAGTCCCCGCACTGACTCCAAGAAGTTTGGGAGGCTCAGACTTGCAACTAGTTTCTAGAGATGGGGGGAGAGTCTTGGGGACGGAGCTCTCAACCCGTGGGATCTTATACTATCTGCAAATAGACAGTGTTGGAATTGAATTGGAAGATATTCAGTTGGTGTCCGCTGGTTGGTGTGTCACAAAAATTTCTCCTCACATTTGATCACAGAAGTCTTCTGTGTTGATTGTTGTGGTGTGTGAGAGTAGTGGCAAAATACGGTTTGGATAGAGTTTTTTTCCAACACAAGCACATATCAGAGTTTTATTACAATCTTGCTGCAAGGAGAAAGGTCTGTAGTGGACCAATCCAAAGATTCACTCCTGGAAGGGACATTTTATGAGAAAAGAGAATGGCCAGCATAATTATTATTCGATGAACAAGAAAAGAACCGATTACCCTGTATCATTAAGGTGAGAGCATGGGGTTTGGCACTATTTTGTGTATTCCCCATGATCCAGTAACTGAAGCAGCAGTACCTGGCTCAGGACCAGAATTCTGCCTGCCTCTTACCCCCAGCGTGGGGCTGGGCCAGCCCCCATTCTGACAGTCAGCCTTGTGCTGGAATGGTTGTTAATTACTTTGACTCGTGTCCAAGTTTTGTGTATTCACAAAACAAGACATATTAATTATTATTACTATTTTGAAACTGGGTCTCTCTCTGTCATCCAGGCTGGAGTCCCATGACACAATCACAACTCAGTGCAGTCTTGACTTCCCTGGCTTAAGCGATCCTCCCACCTCAGCCACTTGAGTAGCTGGGACTACAGGCATACGCCACTATGCCTGGCTTATTATTATTATTATTATTATTATTATTATTATTATTATTTTGGTAGATACGGGATCTCACTATGTTGCCCAGGCCAGTCTTGAACTCCTGGGCTCAAGCGATCTTCCTGCCTTGTCCTCCCAAAGTATTGGGATTATAGGCATGAGCCACCATGCCCAGCCAAAATGAGACATGTTAAATAATCAATCTACAGTTTGGTTCAGGTGTAGTTTGATTTGGTTCAGAGAAAGAAGTCTTTACAGTCAGCAAGAGCAGGTTTTGAAAACCAGTATTGAATACAAGTTCTGGAACAGTCTAGCATTGGGCAAGTCGCTTAAGCTCATTTTATATAAAAGCATTTTATATAAAAACGCTTTTGATAAATGCATTTTATAAAAAGAGGATGCGTTCCTCCTCTTTCAGGAACATCCTCCTCTGTCCACGGAGTAGCTGTCCTTTCACCACATACTTTCTTAATAAACTTGCTTTTGCTTTCTGCTGCGCACTCACCCTGAATTCTTTCTTGCATAAGATCCAAGAACCCTCTCTTGGGGTCTGGATTGGGACCCCTTTCCTGTAACATCCCCATTTGAGAGTTACTGTCTCATCCACTTTCCTAGATGTCACAAAACCTCCTAAAATTCTGAAGATAACAGGCCGGGCACGGTGGCTCACGCCTGTAATCCAAGCACTTTGGAGGCCAAGGCGTGCGAATCACCTGAGGTCGGGAGTTCAAGACCAGCTTGACCAACATGGTGAAACCCCGTCTTTAAAAAAAAAAAAAAAATTCTGAAGATAACAAATCATTACAAACTTTTTAAAGAAAGAGAAAAGATAAATACATAAAATACATAAAAAAGAAAAAATCACGGCTTCTCTTTCATAAAAAATGAAAGTGGGAGTAATCTGCTAAAAATCTATTTTTTTTTTCTGGTTTAGCATAAAATGTTCCGATAACTCCCCCTTGTCTCTCCTGCCGAAGGGTGAGGTGGGAAACAAGGTGGACCTCCATGACCCACCTCCATCCTCACAGGTGAACTTCTTGTGTGTGTGTGTGTGCCCTGCTTAGGGGCAACTCAGGATATATTGTTTAAGAGGAGTTGGTCAAACCTTTGAAGGTGAGAATGAGAGGTGTCCCAATATGGGTCCTGGGACACTAAGAGGCCCAGCCAGGACAGAGTGTGGTGCTGGGCTGATGCTCTGCTGGCTGTCGATGCTTAGAGCATGATGGCGAGCTCACCAGAGCGAGGAGGGTCACACTGGAGAGCCAGAGCTGTGCCCCCTGGCAGTGAACATGGCATCAGATGACTGCCCTATGGGCTTTAAGACTCTTTTCCACATTTTGAGAGTGAAGGAGCAGGTCCACTTCTCTTGGATTTTAGAAATTCTGGCTGTTCTTGAATGATCCAAATTGTCAGAGTGTTGAGGGAGGAGAGGCATTGCCCACAAAGGGTGATCCTGGACTTTGTGCCAATCTTGCCAGGGGGTACTCAAGTCACTTTTGTTTATTTATTTTTAAATTGTATTATATTTAGAGACAGGTCTCAGCCGGGTGCAGTGGCTCACGCCTGTAATCCCAACACTTTGGGAGGCCAAGGCAGGTGGATCACTTGAGTCCAGGAGTTTGAGACCAGCCTGGGTGACATGGTGAAACTCCATCACTATTTTTGAATAAATAAGTAAATAAATAAAATGAAATAGAGACAGGTCTCACTCTGCTACCCAGGTTGGAATGCAGTGGCATGACCACAGCCCACTGCAACCTCAACCTCCTGGACTCAAGTGATTCTCCCGACTCAACTTCCCAAGTAGCCAGCACTATAGGAATGTGCCACCAGGCCTGACTAACTTTTTTGCTTTTTGTAGAGACAGATCTCTCTATGTTGCCCAGCCTGGTCTTGAACTTCTAGCTGCAAGTGATCCTTCTGCCCTGGTCCTGGAAGCAGTAGGATTACAGGTGTGAGTCACAGCACCCTGCTCAACACTTTAAATTCAATTTGAATAAGAAAAATTTTAGGCCAGGAGCAGTGGCTCTCACACTTGTAATCTCAGCACTTTGCGAGGCCAAGGAAGGAGAATCACTTAAGCCAGGAGTTTAAGATCAGCCTGGGCAACATACAGAGACCTTGTCTCAATTAAAAATATGTATATGAAAAAAATTGTTCAGCCGGGCACGGTGGCTCATGCCTGTAATCCCAGCACTTTGGGAGGCCAAAACTGTTGGATCACTTGAAATCAGGAGTTTGAGACCAGCCTGGCCAACATGGTGAAACCCCCATTTCTACTAAAAATAAAGATCAGCCGGGCGTGGTGGCAGCTGCCTGTTATCCCAACTACTCTGGAGGCTGAGGCAGGAGAATTGCTTGAACCTGGCGGGGGGAGGTTGCAGTGAGCCTAGATTGTGCCACTGTGCTCCACCCTAGGTGATAAGAGTGAAACTCGTCTCAGAAAAAAAAAAGAAAGAAAGAAAATTTTAAAAGTATTTTTGAGGCCGGGCGCATGCCTGTAATTCCAGCACTTTGGGAAGCAGAGGCAGGAGGATCACTTGAGGCCAGAAGTTTGAGACCAGCCTGGCCAAAATGATGAAACCCCACCTCTACTGAAAAAATACAAAAATTAGCCAGGAATGGTGGCGCATGCCTGTTATCCCAGCTGCTTAGGAGGCTGAGGCATGAGAATCACTTCAACCTGGGAGGTGGAGGTTGCAGTGACCCAAGATCGTGCCGCTGCACTCCGGCCTCGATGACAGAGAGAGATTTTGTCTAAAAAAAAAAAAGAAAGAAAGAAAATGTTGGAAATAGATGCTCGGTGCTGCAAAGAAAAATTAGCACTGAGACAAAGGATCTTTTAGTAATGCAATTTTTACTTCCTAGACGGCAGGAAGAGTACTCTTACTAGCCATTTTGCCATGAGAGTACCACAAACAAAGGAAATCAGACATATTTATTCCTTACGCATTTGGGTTTGTCCTTACTGCTGTGTGTGATCTCCGTTGGCTGGAGCCAGACCTCACAATTTAAACTAAAACCCGATTGGCTAATAACTTGAAACTTTTCTAAACAGGTAAAAGCAATGGAGAGCCAAAAAAGGAAGTCCAAATGATGAAGGGGCATACGCTGCAAGCTGGGACGTATCTTGGTTAAAATACAAGGAGACAGAAGGTACTATGTGCCTGTAAGCCTGTCTAACAGCTACATAGGATAGGGCTTAACAAAGAGCTGCTAGCAAAAAGCAAGAAGGCTTTTGAAGAAAGCGTTAAAACAAATTATTATTTGTAACACGAATTTTTCTTAAACAAGAAAGGAAACTTTGAAAAGGAACTTTTCTACTTCCCACAGAAAAGAAAGAAAGAAAGAAAAGAAAGGGAGGGAGGGAGAGAGGGAGGAAGGAAGGAAGGAAGGAAGGAAGGAAGGAAGGAACTTTGAGAGTTCTTTTTCAGTGCAGAAGCATGTAACAGTGACCTGCCGCATCGCCCCACCAGTGTACAATGACATCTGGAATGGGGACTTGGCAAGACTCAGCACGCCAAATCACCAAGCTTTTCTTCATCCCCATCACCCATTCATGCTTAATTCACTTGGGAACCCACAAAGCCCCTTTTTGTGTGGTGAGCCGGAGCATCTGGGTATTTGGAAGGGCCTGGGCTGGTGTGGTCCTCTGACCGAGCAGAGGGTGTAGAGTCACTTTTACTGATGAGGTGGGAGCCAGAAAAAACAGAACTAGGAGGAAAAATAACCTGCCACCAAAAAGCTCCAGTCTTATGGAAAAGCAGTATCACATTTGAGGATCGTTCATATGACACATGGCACTTTCATTGTTCATTGTTTCCAGACAAAAGGACTTTCTGTTTCTGCTGTATGCTGAACCATTTTTAAATCATTTGGAGATGGAAATCAGTTTTGAAAGCCCCAGGTACATCCTCTGTTGGCAGCCAACACCCATCCTAAAGGAGGGCCTAGCACATTATCCAACACCCTGAGACTCCATTCAAGGCCATAAAGCCAGTTTCACTGAAGATTTCATCAGAAGAGGGAAGACAGAGTTACAATGCACACTGCAGAGTAAAACTTAATAAAAATACTGATAGATACCTCTGTTTTCTCCTCCTGCCCCAGAATTTCCTTCTTGGCTGCCAACCCCCCATCTCCTATTACCCCTCAACCTACCTTTGCCCAACTTTCTCATCATGCCTTCCCATTGCCCCTCCTCCCTGGTCAGAGTGATGCAGGGACCACCCGGCTCCTCCTACCTCAGGCCCATCACCCCTCCCTTCAAACGAAAGATCGTTGTTAGGCGCCTTGGCTTCTATTCTTCTTGGGTTTGCCTGTGGGAGGCGGAAAGACATAATGCTTCCGTCTCATGGAGATTCGTTTTCTATGCCCTTTTTTGGACATTAATAAGCATGACTCTGCGCCCCCACTTCATTGAATATAAACAGAGTCTCTAGGGTTTGAAGGCAGAAGAGAATGGCTAAAGAGACAGGAGAATGAGCTGGTCTCAAGTGGGATCTGGCAGCGATAGACACCACCCTATTGGGCCGCAGCAGGGTGCCTTGGTGGGGTGGGCTCTTGGTTTTGGTCTGCTGACCTGGGTTAAGCCTTGGGCCAGGCCTCATTCGGCTCTGTGTCCCAGGACTGGTGTCCAATTAGGTGCACACAAATGTTTGATGAACAAATGCTCTTGGGGAGGCCAGCTAGCTTGCTTCTCAACCAGTTTCCTCACTTGAAAAAAGGGGGCCAGGCACGATAGCTCATGCCTGTAATCCTAGCACTTTGGGAGGCTAAGACGGGAGGATTGCTCAAGGCCAGGAGTTCAAGACCCCCTTGGTCAACATAGAGAGACTCCATCTCTATTAAGAGAAAAGAAAAGGAAAGGAAAGAAAAGAAAAGGAAAAGAAAAAGAAAGGAAGAATATCTCTTTCCTCTACTTCCCAAAGTTGTGATAAAGATCAGGTAAGCTGACGGCACAAAGGCACCAAGAAGGTACAAAGAAAGAAAATCCTCAGCTGAGTCTTCAGCACTAGGAGCCTTTGGCTATGACCACCTCTGGCCCCCTTTCTTCTCTTCCTGATCCATTTTTTCTTAGTTTCCTCAGGTTCTGTCTCCTTTCCATCTGCCCTCACCAAACCCAACAAGATTCTGTCTGGTACATCTGTGTAGTGTGAGGGAAAAAAGATCCTGTCTGGATAAAGGATCAGTGAGTAGTCATTTACACGTGAATGTGAATTTCAATCCTCATTCCTTCTGCCAGACTTTGGCTCCACTCCTTGTCTCTGACTGTGGTGGGAAAGGCTTTACAGCAGTGGTTCTCAGCCTCAGCAGGCCCCACATGGCAGGTTCCTGAGCCGTGCCCTGCAAGTTTGGGTCAAGACTGAGAAATCTGTCTTTTAATGAGCAATTCATACAGTGAAACTGAGCCAGCTGCTCCGCTCATGGGGCATGGAAGAACACTGACTTCTGGAGCAAGTGCTGTAGGAAGTGACGCAGGAGATGATTGGGGTGGCCAGGGGATCCCACTGAACTTGCACCGACACTGAGGCCACCAGTCTTCCCAGGGCAGGTATCCCGTGGGCATCAGAGAAAGTCATCACTTTGTCAACAAGAGTAACAATTGCTGCCATTATTAGAAAGCCTTTTTTTCTAGCCATATCTTCCCAAAACCTGGGAGGGGAGGTGGGACAGTTCCTAGTCCTAGAGTACCAAGTCGAGCCCTCTAGAAGCCATGTGATTGGTCTCAGTCCTCCTGAATGATTGTAGCAGATGGGAACCCAGAGGGCTGCCCCCAGGTCAATGCACATCCCTGTTCATCTGTCATTGATCTTGGGACCAACGCTGTTAGCTGCTGTTTTCACACTGACCAACGCTATTAGCTGCTATTTGCTTTGCAACCCTATGGAAGCCAAGGGAGGCTGGGCAGGAGGGTGGAGGATGGAGGAGAAAAAAAAAGGTAGGAAATAGTCACCTGGAAGGGTGACTGAGCCAGGGATGTGTCATGGTATTGCCAGCATGCCGGGGCCCACCTGGGGGGCACAAACATGAATTACAGTAACGTATGACAGAATGGGCAAGCCCAGCCTCACATCCTTTTCTCTCGTTTTTGACTTTTCCAGAAGAGCCCCATCGTCTGGGGAGGCAGAAGAGGACACCACCTGGGCAGGGTGCTTCTGTAGCAACCGAACTCCCAAAGGTCACCCTGGCCATCTTCAGCGCACCTTCCCAGCACTCCCACGGGCCCTAGCAGCCTGAGCTGCACCCCTTCTCCTCCTCCTGCCCCCTCATCCATCCTGTGTCCTGCCTCAAACCCGAGCCAAGTGTATTCTCTAAGGGCCAATTTGGTTCCAGATATGAAAGAGTTAAAGCCATCTAGAGCTGTCACAGTGGCTCACACCTGTAACCCCAGCACTTTGGGAGGCCAAAGTAGAAGGATCAATCACTTGAGGCCAGGAGTTTGAGACAAGCCTGGCCAACACAGTGAGATCCTCATCTCTGAAAAAAAAATTAAGTATATTAAAAAAAGTTATTTTAGGGCTGAGGGCAGTGGCTCATGCCTGTAATCCCGGCACTTTGGGAGGCCGAGGTGGGCAGATCATGAGGTCAGGAGATCGAGACCAGTCTGGCCATGGTAAAACCTCATCTCTACTAAAAACACAAAAATTAGCCAGGTGTAGTGGTGTGCTCCTGTAGTCCCAGCTACTCAGGAGGCTGAGGCAGGGGAAACACTTGAACCCAGGAAACAGGTTCCAATGAGCCGAGACCATGCCACTGTATTCCAGCCTGGTGATAGAGCAAGATTATCTCAAAAAAAAAAAAAAAAAAAGCCACCTAACAGTGGAAATGGCTGACCTAGGAGGCAGCCCACCCTGTCTGCCTAGGGAATGTGGCAGCAGCTCAGAAGAGGTATTAGGGAGAAAGGGGCAACTTTTGGGTCAGAGAGGAGCTACATTTGCTGACCTTGAAGTCTGCAGATCTGTGTTTTCACTTCAGGTTCAGACACACTCTAGCAGATGACATCGGCCAAGTCCACTCGTGTCTCTAAACCTCAGCTTCGTCTTCTGTAAGCTGGGGATGGTGACAGGACTTGTCTCAAACTCCTGGCCTCAAGTGATCCTCCTGCTTTGGCCACCCAAAGTGCTGGGATTATAGGCGTGAGCCACTGTGCCAGCTCTGGATGGCTTGAGAGCCAAAATCAGCCCCTAGACAATAGACTTGACTTAGGTTTGAGGCAGGACACAGGCTGGATGAGGGAGCAGGAGGAGGTGGAGGGGTGCAGCTCAGGCTGCCAGAGCCCATGGGAGTGCTGGGAGGGTGTGCTGAAGATGGCCAGGGTGACCTTGAGGCGCCCAGTTGCTACACGCTGCCAGTGAGCTCTCAGTAGTGGGAGCTGTTGCTGCTTCTTTGCAGCCCTAAGAAATCTCAGTCTGAAATAGCCAGTGTAGCAAAGAAAGAACATTGATCAGAGACTGACTGATGGGGCAAAGAGAGAACATGGGGCTAAAAGTGAGGATCTGAGGCAACCCAGTTTGCTGAGCAGATTAAAGGTGAGATTTTCCCCAAAGCACTGGGCTTTCAGCGTGGGTTATGTCCATGTGAACACACTCTGCCACTTGGCCGCCTTGCTGCCTTGGACAAGGCTGTCACCCTCTCTGCTGAGTTCTCCTGTGGAGTCTATCTTGTCAGGGTTCCTAACATGTGCAGATGCTCTAGAGTTTCTAGAGCATTTTGTGCACAAAAATGTCTGGTCTCACTCAACAGTTCCTGCTCGTGATGAAGGTATAATTATTTCCATCTTTCAGATGAGGAAACTGAGTTGGGAGAGGTTGCAGGGCTGGGACTCAGGTCTTCTTTCCCCAGAGCACTGGATTACAGGTGTGAGCCGCTGGACCTGGCAGGCTCAGGCCTCCTATTTCCGACCCAGTCAATGCTCTTCATGAATCCAAGCTTCTGCTGCTCCTCTAGGTAAATTAGGCCCCACAACAAACTTGTCAAGTGATTGTGAGCAAATCACCATCCCGAGCCCCAGAAGCTCTGCCTGCAGGTGAACATGGACTTGATGCCCTGTGGAGGCCCCTCCCTTTTATTTTATTTTATTTTACTTTATTTTTTTTTTTTTATTTGAGATGGAATCTCACTCTGTTGGCCAGGCTGGAGTGCAGTGGCGTGATCTCGGCTCACTGCAACCTCCACTTCATGGGTTCAAGTGATTCTCCTGCCTCAGCCTCCTGAGTAGTGGGGATTATAGATATGTGCCACCATGCCCAGCTATTTTTTGTATTTTTAGTCGAGATGGGGTTTCGCCATGTTGGCCAGGCTGGTCTCGAACTCCTGACCTTGGGTGATCCACCTACCTTGGCCTCCCAAAGTGCTGGGATTACAGGTGTGAGCCACACCATGTCTGGCCTAATTTTATTTTATTTTTAAACTCAGTCCCGACACCTCCCTTTTTAATAAGATGCTGGGCTGGCACTCTGTGGTATTCACTCCCTAGGCAGGGGCAAATCTGGCGACTATCTCCTCTAACATGGGCAGGGCTAGCAGGGAAGAGAGACCAGGAAGGTGGCCTAGTTCCTCCCCAAACCGCCTCCAGCCATGGGCTTGGCACTCTAAGCCACAGGTGTGGCTACTCTGGGGTCAAAACAATGCTCCAGGCTGGCACAGCCGGACTCAGAGTTCCTTTCCTACCCGGCTGCCCAGGTCCCCGTCAGCATGCCTGGCTGCTCCCCAGGGAGCACGGCAAACAAGCCTCTATTGATTCTCCATCACAGCTAGAAGAATGCCCCTTTGTTGAGCACCTCCCCCTCCCCCTCCACGTCCTTGCCCTCGGGAGAGGAGTTCAGGTAGGAAGCAGCAGGTCATGGCTCCTTCCCCAGGGACCCAAAGGAAAGCAGAGGCAGAACACTGCTCCAGCTCCCAGAGGAAGCTTCCACATCCCACCCTCTTCCCTTCTCCTCTCTGCTGTTTCCCAAGCTTGGGCACTCTTGCCCATCACGTTGGTTACCCCATCATTACTCACGGGAGGTCCAGTGGGAGATCTCTCAGTGCTAAAACCCACTTCAAGGTCCTGCTGAAATGCCCACTGTTCCATGGACTCCCACTAGAATTGGAGCCTGCCAAGGTGAGGCTGCACACCTGTGCCCAACCCAGAAACTGGTCCAGAGGGCATGTCCCAGTCTCAAGGAACAAATTAACTGACTTCTGCAAATGGCACTACCCCCTCCCCAGTCACCCAGGCCTGGAACCTGACTAACCCAATACCGGGTTGGTTACAAGTTCTGCTGGTTCTTCTTAGAAGCCACCTAAACTCCTTAGCTTGGACTTCACAGCCCTCTGTTTGGTGTCAACCTACCCAACGGTTTCCCATGTGACCTCTCCTTCTGCTGGACTCTACCGCGTATCCATCCACCTACTTTAACTCTGTTTATTGAGCATATATTATGTGCCACCATTGCTCTGGGAACTGGAGATGTTCCACTGAATGAGATGATGTCCCCTCCCTCAAGAATCTCACAGTCTCTTTGGAGCAGAAAGGCAATAAATGTGTACACAAATGACTAAATTGTGTAGTATCAGAGTATGTTAAGGGCTCTGAAGAAAATCACATAAGTCAAGAGAATAGGGCATGATGAAGAGGATGTGTGTGGGAACCTTGAGGAGTCCATCTAGGTGGAGACAGCACAGTGCCCAGAGGGCTGGGAATCGAGGTCACAGAGGAAGGGCCATGGTGAAGCGCTTGAATTTTCTGAGGGTCAGGCATGGTGGGTCACACCTGTAATCCCAACACTTTGGGAGGCTGAGGTTGAGGGATTGCTTGAGCCCAGGAGTTTAAGACTAGCCTGGGCAACAAGGCGAAACCTGGTCTCTACAAAAAAAGAAAAAAAAGTATACACGTACACATGCACACATACACACACACACACACACACAACACACACACACATACACACACACACACACACACACACACCCCTTAGCCAGGCATGGTGGCACATGCTTGTAGTCCTAGCTATTTGGGAGGCTGAGGTGGGAGGATCACTTGAGCTCCGGAGCCAAAATTGTGCCACTGTACTCCAGCCTAAGTGACAGAATGAGACTCTCTAAAAAAAAAAAAAAAAAAAAAAAAAAAAATTCCATGGGATGTGATGGAAAGCTACTGTCCTGCCTGTGTGCTATGACCATTCCTACCTCCCAGCTTCGTCCCACTGGGCCTCTTGTCTGAATGCCCTCTGCAAGCCTCTCCAGCATCCTCTTTATACTTAGATTTCAGGACCCAAGGCCACTCACACCATCATTCTGAAGACTTCCTTGTTTACCCCAGACCGTAATCATCTCTTCTTCCAAATTCTTGGGTCTTGGGGCTTGACTAGACTGCAAGTTCAGTTTCTCAAACATGTACTCTGCCCCACGTTGTGCCCATCACTGTACCACTGCCACACGTGAGTAACTCATCCAATCCTCGCCACTTCCCCATGAGGTTCATATTATGCCCAGCTTTTACAGATGAGTAAACTGAGGCTTGGAGAGGTTAAGCAACTTATCTGTGGCCTGATATATAAGGAGAGGTGGAGGGTGACTGCATCATCTGACCCTCCAAGTCCAGCTTCGTTCTCACTAGCCCTCAGCCACTTCTGCCTTTAGGTAATCTGATCACAGTCTTCAGGGGTCCCCAGGCCTGCCCCTAATCTCCTTCCCCATCTTCCCTTCTGCAGGACGCTCAGCACCAGGGATCACTGGAGTGGGCACCCTGCACTTCTCTGTGCCCCCTGCCAGTGGGATGTGATACTTGCAGAGTGAATGAACACCCCTAGGGTGACAGCCACAGCTGCCCACACCTCTCTCCTCTCCTGCAGTGGGTTCCTACAGGGAGCCACCAGCCATCCAGTGGAACTAGGGGCCAATGCTTCAGAAGAAGCTGCCATATGCTAGAGTTGTGTTATTGTAAAGATGATTTTTCTTTCTTCCAGGTTGTGCATGGTGGCATGGGAATAGTCATAATGGCCTTTACTACAGCAACTCTTCACTGGCATAAACCCATCTTAAGCTTTTCCTTTTTTGGTTAATTTCAGGATGTCCATAATAATATACAACAATAGCTTTCTTTTTTTTTTTTTTTTTGTTGTTGTTGTTGAGACAAGGCTCACTCTGTCACCCAGGCTGGAGTGCTGTGAAGTGATCTCTGCTCACTGCAGCCTCAGCCTCAACCTCCCAGGCTCAAGTGATCCTTCCAACTTAGCCGCACCAGTAACTGGGACTACAGACACGCACCAGCACACCTGGCTAATTTTTGTATTTGTTGTTGAGACGGGGTTTCACCATGTTGCCCAGGCTGGTCTCAAACTCCTGGGCTCAAGTCATCTGCCTGCCTGGGCCTCTCAAAGTGCAGGGATTACTTACATGCGTGCAGCACCGTGCCTGGCCAACAATAGCTATTTTATCAAAAAAAAGCAAAATGAAAGGAAGCTGCTGGGCACTTTATGTACACTATCTTATTTAATCCTTATAGCAATCCTAGGATGCAAGTATGATTATTACGCCCATTTTACAGATATAGAAACTGAGTCTCAGACAGGCAAAGCAACATGCCTGAGGTCACCTAGCTGACAAATGCTGAAACTCAAACCCCAGCTTCACCCCGAGGCTGGTGAACCTCCAAGTCCTTGATCTCAATCTCTGCACCCATTTCTACAAGCAGGTAGGTGTTCAGGAGATCCATCACAGGCGGTGGATAGGTGAGGAAGGCTTAGTTCCTCAGGCTCCTCAGAGAGGTGCGTACAGCCAGGGAAGCTCAGAGCACTGCAGGGACACTGGTCTGAGTATCAGGAGCCTGGATCCAGATCCTGGCTTTGCCTCCTCCCAGTTGTGTGTCCTTACTCATGTTGCCTACCCTGTCTGCACCTTCATTTCCTCAACTGTGAAATGGGTTGATAATAGATTCTCCCTCCAAGCCTAGGGTAAGAAGGAAGATAATATTTGTGAACATGCTTTGATGCCCTGAAGCACCACACTTCGTGCATTACCATTCATTTTCTGGACTTCTAGAATGAGTGAACGGTGGGAGAATCAGGAACAGCATTGGGGGAAGGAGAGGAAAGTGTTGGATCAGGCTTTCTCTGGGTAGAGAGAGGCAGGTAAATGTCTTGCTCAGCCAACCTCACATGACAAGAGGAACCTGCTAACTAGGTCACCTTGCAGGAGGAAAGAGCTATTCCGGGATCTGCTTGCAGTTGCAAAGCAGGGACTGGGGAGCTGAGCTGGCTATTTCAGGGGTGGCACAGAAAGCTCCTCCGACAGCTCTCCCTTGGATCTTGGCCCTGCCTTGAGCCTTGGGCCTTGAGAGGCCAGGAGATTCTAGTGGACACTGTGCTGGCACTCTCTGCATGGCTGGCCTCAGGCAAGGGGAACCATCACAACACGACCTTCCCCATCCCCTGGGAACCACCATCCCAGGCAGCTGTGGGTGAGGACAGCAAGATGCTAGACTTGCATTTCTTAGCCTGGCTGAGAGTCTCAGCTCCTGAATGCAATAGCCCCACAACACTGGGCAGTTTGCTCTAGCATTCTGGGCCTGGGTTTCCTCACCTGTAACACGGGGGTAAGGGTGCTTATGTCACAGGACTGTCTGAGGATTAAATGAGATAATGACATAAAGCACCAAGCATAGGGTCTGGCCCAGAGGAAGTGCTTGATACATGGGGATTGTTCCTAACTGAGCTTCTGGGGCATTCCACACTGCAATGGTGACAGTGGGGAGGGCAGGCCTCAAAAGAACGCTGCACCTTGTGGGATGGGGGTGGGGCAGAGGGAGAGATTTTGCTAGAGAAGTTAAGCATTTGAGACTCTGGCTCAAAGAGAAAAATCCTTTTGGGAGGAGCCTGGGGCTGAGGTCAGGGTGACCCAGGTGAGAATTGCTCAGCTCCCTGCAGGTTGGGCAGGCGTGTCTTTATCTTCTGAGCTTCAGGAGCCTTGTCTGCAAAATGAGGCTGAAGATACTTGGCTCCTGTGATCTGGCAAGAAATAAGTGAATTAACATGAAGCCTTTATTTAGCATAGTGCTTGGCACCTAGTAGGTGCTCAAGAAATGCCAGCTATGATTGTTTCCTAATTTAGTCCTCATAGCAACCCTGTGAAGAAAGTGTTACTAGCTCCATTTTGTAGATGAGGAAATGGAGGCACAGAGAGGTGAAGTAATGTACCCAGGGGCTCATAGTGAAGAAGCCGTTTTACTAAGATTTGAATTTCGTCTGACTTTGGGGTTTGCACTTTTAACTACCACTCCCCATGCCTAGGATATATTGTGTGTGTGTGTGTGTGTGTGTGTGTGTGTGTGTGTGTGAGAGAGAGAGAGAGAGAGAGAGAGAGAGTGTATAGCTATATGCAGATACATGAAATGAAAAGCGTTAGCATGATATGGTTGTATAGCCAGTGGTCAGTAACCAGCAGCTGTTACTGTAATTGTTATTCTCCTGATGACCATTGTTCAGAATTTAATTGGCAATTTTGAAATAGGAGTGGGCGGTGAAGGTAGAGAGTGTTCTAAAATATTATAAAAGGCAACAATCCCATTCTCAAGAGCCTTGTCAAAAGGAAGAGGAAAAAGAATAGAGTCATAAAGTCCTAAGTAACTTTCTTGTAGCATTCTCTGTAATTAGGAAAAATGAGGAAAATGTATATATCAAGCAATGAGGGGGTGGTTACATAAATTATGGTTGATCCCTGGCTCATGCCTGTAATCTCAGCACTTTAGGAGGCTGAGGCAGGTGGATCACATAAGGTCAGGAGTTCAAGACCAGCCTGGCCAACATGGCGAAAACCAGTCTCTACTAAAAATGCAAAAATTAGCCAGGTGTGGTGGCACACACCTGTAAGCTCTGCTATTCGGGAGGCTGAGGCAGGAGAATTGCTTGAACCCAGGAGACGGAGGTTACAGTGAACTGAGACTGCACCACTACACTCCAGCCTGGGCGATAGAACAATATTCCATCAAAAGAAAGAAAGAAAGAGAAGAAAGAAAAGAAAGAAGAAAAAGAAGAAAGAAAGAAAAGAAAGAAAGAAAGAGAAAGAAAGAAAGAAGGAAGGAAGGAGAAAGAGAAAGAAAGAAAGAAAGAGAAAGTAAGGAAGGAAGGGAGGGAAAGGAGGGAAGGAAAGAAGGAAGGAAAGGAAGGAAAGAAAGAAAGAAAAAGAGAAAAAAAGGAAAGAAAGAGAAAGGAAGGATACATTCATTTAGAATCATGATAATAGGACTTGACACAGAAAATGTTTATTATGTAATTACTATTACTGGAAAGTACTGGATATAAAATTCTATTTCTGCTCTAATTATACCTCCATTAAAATATCAACTGTGTGTAGAGAAGAGCTAGAGAGAATATGCACAGTGTCAATGTGTGAAATGCTGGCATTGAGGGTTTACCTCTTTGCCATTGATTTAATAACTCAATCATAATTTACTGAGCACTTACTAAGTGTCAGCCAGCATGTTAGGTATGGCTATTAGTGTGGATTATATTAGGCTGCAGGAAGACTTAGAGAAAAGAGGTTTTAGTGCCTCTCAGAACATTCAGCAGGGAAGCAGTTCAAAGCTAATGTGGCAGCTTCAGGGTGTCAGGGACCACAGCTTGCTCTCCCAGGTGGCTCTGCCATTCCTAGGGAGTTACCCTTTTCCACATGGTCCTGTGGGGCAGACCACCATGTCTGTGTTCCAGCCAGCAGGGCAAGGACGGGAAGGGGAGGGCTTGCCCCTTCCAGGAAAGGTCTCACCGAGGTTGCCCACACCACCTCCCTTCTTATGCCTTGGCCAGAACCTTGTCACTTGGACACCCCTAGCTGCAAGCTCGACTAAGACATGTCAGTTCTTTGGGAGGCCATTAGCCTCGCTAAAAATAGGTCCCTATTAATGTAGAAGAAGGGAGAACAGCAACAGGGGCACTGCTACAGCATGACAGATGAAGTAAGTCAAGGCCACAATCCTGGAAGGACCTAGTGCCCAGTGAAACAGACATACACTGTCAAGAAATCGGCTGGGCGCAGTGGCTCACACCTGTAATCTCAGAGCCTTGGGAGGTAGAAGCAGGAGGATCGCTTGAGCCCCGGAGTTCAAGACTAGCCTGGGCAACATAAAAACTTTTTTTTTTTTTAATTAGCTGAGGATGGTGGTGTGTGCCTGTAGTTCTAGCTACTCTGGAGGCTGAAGCACGAGAAATGCCTGAGCCAGGGAGATAGAGGCTGCAGTGAGCTATGATCGCACCACTGCACTCCAGCCTGGGCGAATAATTATAAGACAGTCTGTGAAGTGCTGTGATTGAGCTATAGGGTTACCAGGGACAGGATGACCAACACTACCTGGAGGGTCATTAGGAGCTTCATCGCCCATGAAGATTTTGCTTGGAACGGTCCCATCCCACTCCGTTTGTACCATGTGGTGCTGTGCTCCCACCAAGACCTAACTGATCTCAGCAGGGAGCGAGGGGCGCTCCTCGCCAAGCTGGGATCATCCAAGGCCTTCTAGGAGCTTGAATGGAGTGGAGCGAAGCGGCGTCTGGAGTCACGGTAGCCTGGTCCCCTGAAGGCAGCAGGCTTCTCCTGCAGTGATCCCTGAAGATTGCTAGACCTGCCCTTCAGATGATCATTTATTCAACTCCTCTTCCTTCAGTCTGTGCGGTGCCTCGGTAGCTCCCAAGATATCTATCCCCACCACTCCCTCCCAGTTGTTTTTTTTTTTTCTTTTTTATCTTAAAATAGTTACTTGAGACCAAAATAAGCTGAACTAACTCAGAGGTCAGGATAAGTTAACAAGCAGTTTCACTGAGACTCAATTCTAAGTGGATTTTTCCCCCAGGCGCAATGTGCAGTGAGAAGCCATGAGGTTTTAAGGAGGGCAGAGGGGAAGGTTTTCCAGGCAGGGAATCAGCAGTGTATAAATCTGGAAGCCTTTTATTTCTGTTAGTGGTTTATTGATTAGGCAACAAAAGGACCACTGGGAAGAGAAAACTCATATCAAAGGCCCTAGTGGGCCCTGAAGCCACCAGCCCATGACCCTCTCTAGGCGAAGAGCTGGAGATCCGTCCTCCAAGACAGCTGTGGTTTCTGCTTTGCTCTGTGATCCTAGGCATGCCAGGAGATCTCTCTGGACCTGATTCTTCAGTTTCTAAGAGAACATCAAGAGTATTTAAGTGGATTTAAAATCACAGCAATTTCTATGAAAACTTTAAAACCCCACTCTGTGCAGGCCTGGTTTAACCCTGGTGGTGTCATCATCAATCATTTCTATCCTTCACCTTCCCCTGCACTCACTCAATGAGCAGCTCCCAAGAGTTAGGCCTCCACCATGCCCCCAGGGTCCACACCCTTCTCCCCACCAGCTTGGCCCACCACTTCATCGAGCCCCTGGATGACTGCGTCGTCTCCTCACTGGTCTTCCTGTTGTTATTTGTGTCCCCTTCCAATCTGTTCCTACGATACAGCCAATTTGATCTTTTAAAAAATCAAATCAAGCTGGGTGTGGTGGCTCACTCCCAAAGTGCTCCCAGCGTTTTGGGAGATGGAGGCAGGATTTCTTGAGCCCAAGAGTTCAAGACTAGCCTAGCTAACATAGGGAGATCCCATCTCTACAGAATATTCAAAAATTAGCCAGGCACGGTGGCATGTACCTGTAATCTCACCTCACTTGTAGCTGAGGTGGGAGGATGGCTTGAGCCTGGGTGGTTGAGGCTTCAGTGAGCTGTGACTGCGTCACTGCACTCCAGCCCGGGCAACAGAGTAAGACAGTGTCTCAAAAAAAAAAAAAAAAAAAAAAAAAAAAAAAAAAAAAAAAAAAAAAAAATATATATATATATATATATATATATATATTTATATAAAATATCAAGTGGAAGAAGCCAGTCTGAAAAGGCTACATACTGTGTGATTCCAACTGTATGATATTTTGGAAAAGGCAAAGCCTATGGAGACGATGTAACAATCAGTGATTGTAGCCGGGCACAGTGGCTCATGCCTGTAATCCTAGCACTTTGGAAGGCTGAGGCAGGCAGATCACCTGGTCAACATGGTGAAACCCTGTTTCTACCAAAAATACAAAAATTAGCTAGGCGTGGTGGTGCGTGCTTGTAATCCTAGCTACTCAGGAGGCTGAGGCACTACAATTGCTGGAACCCCAGAGGCGGAGGCTGCAGTGAGCAGAGATCGTGGCACTACACTTCAGCCTGGGCCACAGAGCAAGACTCCACCTAAAAAAAAAAAAAAAAAAGTGGTTGCCAAGGCCTTGGGAGGAAGGAGGAATCAGCGGAGCAACAGGGGGTTTTTAGAACCTGGCAACTATTCTGTTTGCTACTGTAACAGTAGATACGTATCATACATTATTTAAAACTCATGATCAATACAGAACGAATTCTAATGTAAACTGTGGACTTTAGTTAATAATCATGTATTGAGTCATCAACTGTGGCAAATGTACCACTCTAATGGAGGATGATAATACTAAGGGAAATTTCGGTTGTGTGCGTGTGTGCACAGTAGAGGGTGAAGGGAACTCTGCACTTTCCGCTCCATTTTTCTGTAAACCTAAAACTACTCTAAAAATAAGGTCTATTAATTTTTTGAAAATCAGATCATGTCATTTTCCTGTTTAAAACCTTCCAACGGCTTCCTATTGCACCTTGAATAACATAATAAAACTCCTTCCTCTGGCTCATAAGTCCCCATGATGTGGCCCCTGCCTTGCTGTCTCCCTTCCCCGACTCATACTCCACAATGGCCTTCTTTCTGTTCCTCAAATGGGCCCAGTTTTTTCCCACCCTAGGGCCTTTGTGCTTGCTGTTCCCTCTGTCTCGATGCTCTTCCCCCTGATTTTCAGATGGCTGGTTCCCTCTTATCACTGAGATCCTAGCTAAACATCCTTTCTTTGGAGGAGCCATCCTGACCACCCAATAAGAGCAGCCATCCGGTCACTCAATGCCATGCAACCCTGTTTGAACTCTGCACAAACCACTGGCCATTTTTCTTGCTAGGGCATTTTTTTCCTCCCCACTGGAATGTAATTGCCATGGGAACAAGGGTCTTTGCTACCTTCTTCCTTGCTGTGTCTCCATCTCCTAGAACAGTCTGACCTGCAAAGGTCCTCCAGAGATATCAGTTGAGTGAATGTAAGTGAATGAAAGAAAGAATCTTCTGAAACTCACTCAGAGCCACTCCTATGCTGGATCCCAGATAAAGCATGGTTTGTGACCTCTGGGATCTTACAGTTTAATACACAGAAGCTTATATTCAACCTTCTGAACAAAGTAGCAGAGTGGTTAAGAGCGGAGGCCATGGAGTCAGACTTTGTGGGTTCCAGTCCTGGCTCTGGTTGGAATCCCAGCACTTTGGGAGGTTGAGTTGGGAGGATTGCTTGAGCCTAGGAGTTTGAGACTAGCCTGGGCAACATAGTGAGACCCTGTCTCTTCAAAAAATTAAAAAATTATCCAGGTGTAGTGGTGTGTGCCTGTGGTCCCAGCTACTCAGGAGACTGAAATGGAAAGATCACTTGAGCCCAGGAAGTCGAGGCTGCAGTGAGTCAAGATGGCACCAGCCTGGGTGACAGAGCAAGACCCTGTCTCAAAAAAAAAAAAAAAAAAAAAAAAAAATACTGGCTCTGGTCTGTAACAGCTGTGTGTGTAAAACACCCAGGAAAGTTTCTAGAGCATATTATATGCTCAGGAAACGCGGGTCATCATTATTGTCATGCAGGCTATATACAGATACATGAGGTGCTACATCTCCACCACCAGAGTTCAGGGAATTTAGGACATCCCTTTATTTATTCATTTGTTTCTGGAGCACTCATTGCAAGCCTTTGGAAATGAACATGAGAAAAGGCAGGGTATTTTGGGGAAAATTAAATTTTTAAAATGGAGAAACTAGTATTGACTGTACTAAGAGGCTAGATATCCATGATGTCATTTTATCCTCCCAACAAATCCTTGGGGTAAGTACTGTAGGGCTATTTCACAGATGAGAGAACCGAGACTTAGGGAGGGGAGGTGATTTGCCCCATGTGACTCAGCTAGGAGGTGGCGGAACCAGGAATGACCCAGGGCAGAGGGAGGTCATAACGTGCCCCCTCCTCTCTCACCATCCCTGCTCTGGCAGGCATGGGCTCCAGCACCGAGCCTGGGCTTACCTGGGCAGCAGTGACTGGGGGTGGTCAGGAGCTGGGATGTTGGTGTAGATGGACCTGATTTCAAGTCTTACCCCGGGCGAGACTTTGGGCAAGGCTCCATATTGGAAAAATGGCTAGCTGGGTAGCATGATGGCTGTTGCCTATAATTCCAGCTACTTGGGAGGCTGGAGAGCAGGATGGCTTGAGGACAGGAGTTTGAGATGAGCCTGGACAACACAGCAAGGCCCCTCATCTCTAAAATAAACAAACATATCAGAAAAATGGGGTTCATAACAATATCTGCTTCATAGGATGGACGTCTGTGAGCACAGAACACCAGCTCTCAGGACAGTACTTGGCAAATGGTGGGCAGTCGGTAAATACTCATTGAACGGATGCACTGTGGAGTTTTTGTGAGAGATAAGGTGAGATGAAGCTGATCTGTCAGATACATGACAGGCAGTTCCCAAAATTTCTCAAAGAAGGACCAGAGCCAGGATTCCACAGCACAGCACCTGTGTGAACAGGAGTTCTGAAGAGGGCACTCAGAGCTGGGAGGAACAAAAGGGATTGTGTTGTTGACATATGAAGTAACCAAGGCCCAGGGAGGGCAGTGACCGGCCAGGTCACCCAGCAGGTTGGTGGCAACGCTGGCTGGAACCATGACTGGCCGTCAGTTCTCAGGCAGTGCACTGCTGGGGAGAGGACCAAAGAGAGGGTTCTTCAAGGCCAAGGCCCCTTCTGCCAGCCAACAGGGACTTCGATTCTGTTCTCATGGAGACTTGGGGTCAGGAGGCCCGTGTTACCCATAGTGACTTGTCCAGCCTCTCTGGAGAGCTCTACATGCCCAGCTCCCTCAGGCCCCAGCTAGCTCTAGGGTTTAGGTCCTGGAGAGGGCCACAGTGCTCAGGGGGTTTCAGAATCCAGCTCTTCTTTCCATATCCAGAGCTCCTGCCCCAGCCAGGCTCCATTTTGCTTCCTGGCTGACCTAGATTCAGAAACTGACTCATTTCAATAAGTAGATGGGTGCTGAAGCAGAGTGAACTAACACACACATTTCAATAAGTGGTCGGCAGGAGCCTGAGTTTTCTCAACTTTATTTATTTGTTTGTTTCTTTGTTTGTTTTGAGATAGAGCCTGGCTCTATCGCTGAGGCTGGAGTGTAGTGGCGCAATCTCAGCTCACTGCAGCTTCCGCCTCCCGGGTTTACTTCTCTAGCCTCAGCCTCCCAAGTAGCTGGGATTACAGGCTCCCATCACTACACCTGGCTAACTTGTGTAATTTTAATAGAGATGGGGTTTTACCATGTTGGCCAGCCTGGTCTCAAACTCCTGAGCTCAAGTGATTCTTCCACCTCAGCCTCCCAAAGTGCTGGGATTACAGGCATGAGCCATTATGCCTGTCTAGTTTTCTCAACTTTTAAAGTAGGGATAATAGCACTTACCCTTGCAGAGTTGTGAAGATTAAATGCATGTATATACATGAAGTGCTAGCACAGTAGCTCAACAGAGTAAGTCGACAATACATGTCTTAGTCCATTCTTGCATTGCTAGAAAGTGCCTGATTTCTAAGCAGCAAAGAAAAAAGAAAAAAAAGTACCTGAGACTGGATAATTTCTAAAGAAAAGATATTTAATTGGCTCACAGTTCTGCAGGTTGTACGGGAAGCATGATGCTAACATCTGCCTGGCTCCTGGGAAAGCCTCAAGAAACTTACAATCATGGCAGAAGGTGAAGAGGGAGCTGGCAAGTCACATGACCGAAGCAGGTGGAAGAGGTGGAGGGGGGAGGTGCTACACACTTTAAAATGACCAGAGCTGACTGGGCATGGTGGCTCATTCCTGTAATCCCAGCACTTTGGGAGGCTGAGGCGGGTGGATCATGAGGTCAGGAATTCAAGACCAGCCTGACCAACATGCTGAAATCCTGTCTTACTAAAAATATAAAAATTAGCTGCGCGTAGTGGTGGGCACCTGTAATCCCAGCTACTCAGGAGGCAGAGGCAGGAGAATGGCTTGAACCCACGAGGCAGAGGTTGCAGTGAGCTAAGATCTTACCACTGTGCTTACTCCAGCCTGGGCAACAGAGCAAGACTTCATCTCAAAAAAAAAAAAAAAAAAAAATGACCAGAGGTCAGGAGAACTCACTCACTATTGAGAGGACAGTATCAAGGAAATGGTGCTAAACCATTCATGAGAAATCCACCACATACATAATCTAATCACCTCCCACTAGGCTCCACTTCCAAAACCAGGGATTACAGTTGAACGTGAGATTTGGGTGGGGACACAGATCCAACTATAGCAACATGTTAGTCTCTTTCCTTCCTCACATCTATCCCCACACTGACTTTGGAGGCAGCTTGCTAGCTCTCAGCTTATGTCACTACCCTACTTAAAAAATCTTTTATTCTTCCAGTGCTCTCTAAGCTAATGTGAACACATTCCCTGGCTTGGCATTCTGGACCCTCCTTGCCTGCCCCAAGCTGTTTGATCTGCCAGCTTTTGTGCCGCCCTCTTCTAACGAATGTGCTGTCAAGTTAATAAGCCATTCTTGGAAATGTCACTCATATATCCCCGTCTTGTAGATCCAATGCACATTAACATATTAAGGGTTCTGAGAAACGTTCCAGGAAAGAAATTTGTTTATCCTTGTTCAAGGCAGAATTTCCCAAGCGAGTTTGACCATAGAATCCCATTAATATCCCACAGGACATGCTTTTGTTTCCTGAACACCCTTTGCAATTTCCTGCCTGCATGCTCTGCACAGGCCGGTCTTTCCACAAAACTCTTCCTCCCCGGCGCCTGTTTACTCATCCCTGGAGGCCCAGATCTGCTGACTCCTCCTCCAGTTACTAGAGCCGACTCCCTCCCCTGGACTCCCTCAGTCCGTATCCTTTGCCCCACCCTTGCTCTCCCAGCCCGGCACTGTGAGCATTCCTGCAGGGCTGCCAGCCCTCCCTCTCACCTCCCCAGCATCTGGCCTCCCTTGCTCCCCTGACCCCTCCCAAAGCCCATTTGAGTCCTATCTGTTCCCAGCGGACCATAAGAATACATTTCCTCTAAAAACCTTTTCTATATTCCTCAGTCACATTTTTTTTTAAATCCCCTTTTCTCACGATTTTAGTTAGAGTAAGAGTTTGCTGAGGGTGAGGTCCATATTTTCAGTTTCTCCACAGTGCTTTGCACTTAGTAAGTGCTCAGCAAATTTGTGCTTAAAAATATGCACAAATTTTTCAAATGTTATATGCTTAAAACATATATGCCACCATAGTTTTTGAGCACCTATCATGTGTCCTGTGCTGGATGCTGTGGGCGTAATGGGAAACAAAACAAACCTGGAAGGCAATAAGGGAAGCAGGAAAAAGCTAGGACTCTGCAACAGAGAGCTTGCTTCTAAATCCTGGTTCTGCCACTTACAAGCTGTGCATCCCTGGGCAGGTTACTTGACCTCTCCGTGCTTCAGTCTCCTCACTCATAAAACAGGGAAAGATAAAGTATTTGTCTTAAAGTGTTACTGTGAGGATTCTGTAAGATGATACATAAAAAGTGCTTAGAACAGACCCAAACACGTAGGAAGAGCTATAGATGTGTCAGCGATCATTATCGTAATAGGTGGCTTTGCCTCACAGAGTTTAGTTTAATAGGGAAGACAGACATTGAATAACCAATTATACAAGTAAATATTTATTTATTTATTTGTTTTTATTTATTAGAGACAAGGTCTGGCTCTGTAGCTCAGGCTAGAGTGCAGTGGTTCAATCATAGCTCACTGCAGCTTCAAACTCCTGGGCTCAAGTGATCCTCCTGCCTCAGCCTCCCGAGTAGCTGAGACTACAGGTTTGAGCCACCATGCCTGGCTAAGTTTTCAAAAATTTGTGTTGCGACTGAGTCTTACTGTGTTTCTCAGGGTGGTCTCATACTCCTGGCTTCAAGCAATCCTCCTGCCGTGGCCTCCCCAAGTGCTGGGATTGCAGACATCAATCACTGTGCCTGGCCCTATTTATGTTTTTCTGTTTATGATTTTTATAATTGTTGAGAAAGAAAAGTACAGTGCACAATGGGAGTATAAAACTGATGACCCAGGCTTGTCCCAGGCTTCAAGGAAGGCTTCTTGGAGGATGCGCCATTTAAACTAAGACTGAGAATAAGCAGCAGTTGCCAGGCCAAGAGGGGATGGAAGCGCATTTCATGCAGAGGGAACAGTGTGTGCAAAGATACTGAACCAGGAAAGAATTTACCATTTTGGAAGAACTCAGAGAAGGCCAGCGTGGCAAAAGTACAGGGGACAAGAAGGCAGAGGTAGAAGATGGATTTGCAGAAGGGGGCAGACCAGGCAGGTCCTGACAGGGCATGGTAAGGACTGAGCGCTTTATCCCGGGAGCACTGGGAAGCCTTTGAAGGTTTCAATTAGAGCAGTGACCAGATCATATCTGCATCTTAACAAATCATTTCATAGACTGGTAGAGGAAACCAGTAGGAGATTGATCCAGGTGAGGGAAGACAGGGGTTTAGACTGGGGTGCTGGCTGTGGGGAAGGAGAGAAATGGTGAGGAGATCAAAGAAATGACAGAAGTAAGTGACTAATGGAGAACGGGCAGAGACAGGAAGAGAGAACTGCTGAGAATGCATCTGGACTCATGGCCTGAGCTGCTGAGCAACTGACTGCACCCGCTCACATGCAGGGAGACGTGACGCATTCAGTTTAGGATACGCTGAGTTTGAGGTTGCAAATGGGGTTACTCGTTTAAGGCGAGTAAGAATAATACAGAAAGTCAAATCATGCTATATTAAGAATATAAAAGTAGGCAAAGTAACTAAAGTTTGAACAGAGACTTTGGGTTGAGAGAGAAATAACTTATACAATGTATCAAAAAAGGCTGAGCTGTCCCTTTTTAATGTTTTAAATTTTTATTTATTTATTTGTTTTAGAGACAGGGTCTCACTATGTTGCCCAGGCTGGTCTAACTCTTGAGCTCAAGCAATCCTCCCACCTCGGCCTCCCAAAGTGCTGGGATCACCACGCCAGGCCACATTTTTTTCTAATGGAAAAGATGTTACAGATGGAGATCCAGTTTAGTACAAAGGAGATGGGGGTAGGGAGTTTTGGTAGGGTTCAGGACAGAGTGGATTCTCAGCAGTCACTGGCTCTTACCAGTCCTGGAAGTGGGTTAAGCAGCTGGACAGAAATCACAGTGTGGACACTGGTTGTCACTGAGGGAACTCATTCATTCGTTGATTTTGCAAATATCTATTTATCTGTCAATGTGCTAGGACTCAAGAACCTAATTCCTTAGCTTCTAACTGGAGGAGACAGACAACAAACATGTGAGTACATAATTTAACATCAGATCAACTGCTATAAAGGGAAAGACTGTCGGTCGGGCACTGTGGCTCATGCCTGTAATCCCAGCACTTTGGGAGGCCAAGGTGGGCGGATCACCTGAATTTGGCAGTCTGAGACCAGCCTGACCAACATGGAGAAACTCTGTCTCTGTTAAAAATGCAAAAAATTAGCTGGGCATGGTGGTGCATGCTTGTAATCCCAGCTACTCAGGAGGCTGAGTCAGGAGAATCTCCTGAACCTGGGAGGCAGAGGAGTGCTGAGAAGAGCTCCATGATTTGAGCGATTAAGGCCTCTCTGAAGGACAGACATCTGAGTTCCAATAAAACAATTAAGAAATTATATATTTCCTTTTGTTATCTTTAAATTTATATGTTAAATAGGTGGCATAAAATATTTAAACTTTAATAGAGCATAAAATAGAGAGGATCCAAGATGGCCGAATAGGAACAGCTCTGGACTGCAGTTCCCAGCGAAAACACAGAGGGTAAGTGATCACCAAATTTCCAAATGAATTTTTACTGCCCACAGACCAGGAGACTCCCGGGCGGAAAAGTACCACGAGTCTCCAGCATGGCTGTTTCAGCAGGCGCAGCAGGTCTCCACACAATAACTCACACAAATCCAGGCACTGTTTCAACTGGCAACTGGAACACCTGAGAGACAGAGTCGCCTGTTTAACTGAAGAAAGGGGGCTGAAACAGGGAGCCAGGTGATCTGGCTCGGCTGGTCCCATCCCCACAAAGACCAGCAATCGGAAACGCTCTGGATTGAGAGTTTCACAGCAAGCACAGCTGAACCCAGGAAGGTCTAGCTCTGCGGAGGGAAGGGCATCCACCATTACCGAGGCAGTCCACCATTACCGAGGCAGTCCACCGCTACCGAGGCAGTCCACCATTACTGAGACAGTCCGCCATTACTGAGACAGTCCTCCATTACTAAGGCAGTCCACCATTACTGAGGCAGACCGTCATTACCGAGGCAGTTCTACCTATACCCCTATAAACAAAACTGCAAGGAAGTTCACACAGCAGCTGAGCAGAGCCCACAGCAGCTCAGCAATGCCTCTGCTGGCAGGCTGTGACTAGGCTACCTTCTTGCTGGGCAGGGCATCTCTGAAAAAAAGCAGCAGAATGACAGGAACTTATAACTAAAGCCCCACCTTCCCGGGACAGAGCACCTGGGAAAAAAAGGCAGTTATGAGTTCCACTGCAGCAGACTTAAAAGTACCTGCCCAGCAGCTCTGAATGGAACAACAGAACTCACAGCTTAGCACTTGACCTCCTATAAGGGACAGACTGTCACCTCAAGCAGTTCCCCAACCCCTGTATAACCAAAGAGACATCTCATAAAGGAGAGCTCAGGCTGACATCTGGTGGGTATCCTTCTGGGACAAAGATAACAGAAGAAGAAACTGGCAGCAACCCTTACTGTTCTGCAGCTGCTGCAGCTGATCCCCAGGCAAGCAGGGTCAGGAGTGGACCTCAGCAGTCCTACAGCAGGGGGGCCTGACTGTCAGAAGGAAAACTAAAAAACAGAAATAACTTCATCAGCAACAAAAAGGACATCCACTCAGAGACCCCATCTGAAAGTCACCAACCACAAAGACCACAGGTAGATAAATCCACAAAAATAGGAAGAAACCAGTGCAAAAAGGATGAAAATACCCAAAACCAGAACACCTTTCCTCCTCCAAAGGATCACAACTCCTCACCAGCAAGGGAACAAGGCTGGATAGAGAATGAGTCTGATTAATTGACAGAAACAGGCTTCAGAAGGTGGGTAATAACAAACTTCTCTGAGCTAAAAGATCATGTTCTAACCCAATGCAAAGAATCTAAGAACCTTGAAAAAAGGTTTGATGAAATGCTAATGAGAATAAACATCTTACAGAGGAATATAAATGAATTGATGGAGCTGAAAAACACAACACGAGAACTTCATGAAGCATACACAAGTTTCAATAGCTGAATCGACCAAGCAGAAGAAAGGATATCAGAGATTGAAGATCAACTCAATGAAATGAAATGAGAAGACAAGATTAGAGAAAAAAAGAGTAAAAAGAAATGAACAAAGCCTCCAAGAAATATGGGATTATGTGAAAAGACCTAATCTACGTTTGGTAGGTGTACCTGAATGTGACAGAGAGAATGAATCCAAGCTGGAAAACATGTTTAAGGATATTATCCAGGAGAACTTCCCCAACCTAGCAAGGCAGGCCAACATTCAAGTCCAGGAAATACAGAGAACACCAAAAAGATATTCCTCAAGAAGAGCAACCCAAGGCAGATAATCGTGAGATTCACCAGGGTTGAAATGAAGGAGAAAATGCTAAGGGCAGCCAGAGAGAAAGGTCAGGTTACCCACAAGGGGAAGCCCATCAGACTCACAGCAGATCTCTCAGCAGAAACCCTAGAAGCCAGAAGAGAGTGAGGGCCAATATTCAACATCCTCAAAGAAAAGAACTTTCAACCTAGAATTTCATATCCAGCCAAACTAAGCTTCATAAGCGAAGGAGAAAGAAAATCCTTTATGTGCAAGCAATTGCTGAGAGATTTTGTCACCACCAGGCCTGCCTTACAACAGCTCCTGAAAGAAGCACTAAACATAGAAAGGAACAACCAGTACCAGCCACTCTAAAAATGTACCAAATGGTAAAGAGCATCGACATAATGAAGAAACTGCATCAACGAATGGGCAAAACAACCAGCTAGCATCAAAATGGCAGGATCAAATTCACACATAACAATATTAACCTTAAATGTAAAGGGGCTAAATGCTCCAATCAAAAGACACAGACTGGAAAACTGAATAAAAAGTCAAAACCCATTGATGTGCTGTATCCAGGAAACCCACCTCACATGCAAGGATACACATAGGCTCAAAATAAAGGGATGGAGGAAGATCTACCAAGGAAATGGAGAGCAAAAAAAAGCAGGAGTTGCAATGCTAGTCTCTGATAAAATAGACTTTAAATCAGCAAAGATCAAAAGAGATAAAGAAGGGCATTACATAATGGTAAAAGGATCAATGCAACAAGAAGAGCTAACTATCCTAAATATATATGTGCCCAATACAGGAGCACCCAGATACATAAAGCAAGTTCTTAATGACCTACAAAGAGACTTAGACTCCCACACAATAATAGTGAGAGACTTGAACACCCCATTGTTAATATTAGACAGATCGACGAGACAGAAAATTAACAAGGATATCCAGAACTTGAACTCGGATCTGGACCAAGCAAACCTAATAGACATTTACAGAACTCTCCACCCCAAATCTACAGAATATATATTATTCTCAGCACCACATCACACCTACTCTAAAATTGACCACATAATTGGAAGTAAATCACTCCTCAGCAAATGCAAAAGAATGGAAATCATAACAAACAGTCTCTCAGACCACAGTGCAAGCAAATTAGAACTCAGAATTCAGAAACTAGCTTGGAACTGCACAACTTCATGGAAACTGAACAACTGGATAAACAATGAAATGAAGGCAGAAATAAAGATGTTCTTTGAAACCAACAAAGACACAACTTACCAGAATCTCTGAGACATAATTAAAGCAGTGTCTAGAGGGAAATTTATAGCAATAAATGCCCGCATGAGAAGCAAGGAAAGATCTAAAATCGACACCGTATCATTAAAATTGAAAGAGCTAGAGGAGCAAGATAAAAAAAAAAAAAAAAAAAAAAAAAACCAAAAAAAAAAAAAAAAAAAAAAAAAAAAAAAAAAAAAAAAAAAAAAAAAAAAAAAAAAAAAAAAAAAAAAAAAAAAAAAAAAAAAAAAAAAAAAAAAAAAAAAAAAAAAAAAAAAAAAAAAAAAAAAAAACCTCAAAAGCTAGCAGAAGACAAAAAATAACTAAGATCAGAGCAGAACCCAAGGCGATAGAGACACAAAAAACCCTTCAGAAAATCAATAAATCCAGGAGCTGATTATTCAAAAAGATCAACAAAATAGACCACTAGCCAGATTAACAAAAAAGAAGAGAGAATAATCAAATAGATGCAATAAAAAACGATAAAGGGGATATCACCACAGTTTCCACGAAATACAGACCACCATCAGAGATTATTACAAACAACTCTATGCGTAGAAACCAGTAAACCTGGAAGAAATGGATAAATTCCTGGACACTTACACCCTCCCAAGCCTAAACCAGGAAGAAGTCAAAACCCTGAATAGGCCAATAACAAGGGCAGAAGTTGAGGCAGCGATTAATAGCTTACCAACAAAAAAAAGCCCAGGGCCAGATGGATTCACAGCCGAATTCTACCAGACATACAAAGAGGAGCTGGTACCACTCCTTCTGAAACTCTTCCAAACAATCCAAAAAGAGGGAATTCTCCCCAAATCTTTTTATGAGACCAACATCATCCTGGCACCAAAACCCGGCAGAGACTCAACAAGAAAAGAAAACTTCAGGCCAATACCCATGATGAACATAGATGCAAAAATCTTCAGTAAAATACTGGCAAACCGATGGCAACAGCACATCAAAAAGCTTATCCATCATGATCAAGTAGGCTTCATCCCAGGGATGCAAGGCTGGTTCAGCATACTGAAGTCTATAAACATAATTCACCACATAAACAGAACCAAAGACAAAAACCACATGATTATCTCAATAGATGCAGAGAAGGCCTTTGACAAAATTTAACAGCCCTTTATGCTAACAACTCTTGATAAACTAGGTATCAATGGCCCGTATCTCAAAATAATAAAAGCTATTTACGACAAACTCATAGCCAATATCATACTGAATGGGCAAAAACTAGAAGCATTCCCTTTGAAAACTGGCACTAGACAAGGATGCCCTCTCTCACCACTCCTATTCAATATAGTACTGGAAGTTCTAGCCAGAGCAATCAGGCAAGAAAAAGAATTACAGGGTATTCAATTAGGAAAGGAGGAAGTCAAATTGTCTCTATTTGCAGACGACGTGATTGCATATCTAGAAGACCCCATCGTCTCAGCGCAAAATCTCCTGAAACTGATAAGCAACTTCAGCAAAGTCTCAGGATACAAAATCAATGTGCAAAAATCACAAGCATTCCTATACACCAATAACAGACTTAAAGAGAGCCAAATCAAGAACCAACTGCCATTCACAATTGCTACAAAGAGAATAAAATACCTGGGAATACAACTAACAAAGGATGTAAAGGACCTCTTCAAGGAGAACTATAAACCACTGCTCAACGAAATAAGAGAGGACACAAACAGATGGAGAAACATTCCATGCTCATGGTTAAGAGGAATCAATATCGTGAAAATGGCCATACTGCCCAAAGTAATTTATAGATTCAACATTATCCTCATCAAGATACCAATGACCTTCTTCGCAGAACTGGAAAAAACCACCTTAAACTTCATATGGAACCAAAAGAGAGCCCACATGGACAAGTCAATTCTAAGCAAAAAGAACAAAGCTGGAGGCATCATGCTACCTGACTTTAAACTATACTACAAAGCTACAGTAATCAAAACAGCATGGTACTGGTACCAAAACAGACATATAGACCAATAGAACAGAACAGAGGCCTTGGAGGCAATGCCACACATCTACAACCATCTGATCTTTGACAAACCTGACAAAAACAAGCAATGGGGAAAGGATTCCCTGTTTAACAAATGGTGTTGGGAAAACTGGCTAGCAGTGTGCAGAAAGCAGAAAGTGGACCCCTTCCTGACACCTTACACTAAAATTAACTCCAGATGGATTAAAGACTTAAACATAAGACGTAACACCATAAAAATCCTAGAAGAAAACCTAGGCAAAACCATTTAGGACATAGGCATAGGCAAGGATTTCATGACTAAAACACCAAAAGCATTGGCAACAAAAGCCAAAATAGACAAATGGGATCTAATTAAACTCCAGAGCTTCTGTACGCAAAAGAAACAATCATTAGAGTGAACTGGCAACCAACAGAATGGGAAAAAATTTTTGCAATCTACTCATCTGACAAAGGACTTACATCCAAAATCTACAAAGGACCTCAAAATAGAAATTCCATTTGACCCAGCAATTCCATTACTAGGTATATATCCAAAGGATTATGAATGGTTCTATTATAAGGACACATGCATATGTATATTCACTGCAGCACAGTTTACAATAGCAAAGACTTGGAACCAACCCAAATGCCCATCGATGATAGACTGGACAGGAAAAATGTGGCACATATACACCATGGAATACTATGCAGCCATAAAAAACAATGAGTTCATGGCTTTTGTAGGGACATGGATGAACCTGGAAACTATAATTCTCAGCAAACTTACACAGGAACAGAGAATCAAGTACCGCATGTTCGCACTCATAGGCGGGTGTTGGACAATGTGAACACATGGACACAGGGAGGGGAGCATCACACACCGAGGCCTGTCAGAGGGGACTAGGGGAGGGACAGTGGGGGGTAGGGAATTGGGGAGGGATACCATGGGGAGAAATGCCAGATATAGGTGATGGGGATGGAGGCAGCAAACCACATTGCCATGTATGTACCTATGCAACAATCCTGCATGTTCTTTACATGTACCCCAGAACCTAAAATGCAATTATATATATATATATATATATATATATATATATATATAGAGAGAGAGAGAGAGAGAGAGAGAGAGAGAGAGCATAACATAAATGCCATAAAGATGAACAATGAAACCAGTAGAAATCAATAAAAAAAATCAGTGGAAGAAAATTATAACAAAAAAAATTTCAGATCATTCCAAGACCAATAACTCAGCAAGAGGAAGTTCGATAAATTTGCAAAGCAGGTATGAATAGCCTTCTGGAGTCTTTGGTAATCCAGTTACTAAAAAGGAATAGCTGGGTGCAGTGGCTCATGCCTCTAAGCTCAGCACTTTGGGAGGCCAAGGTGAGAGGATTGCTTGAGCCCAGGAGGCCGAAACCAGCCTCTCCAACATAGCAAGGACCCCCAAGTCTATTTTATTTTATTTTTAAATCAAAAATTTTTTTCTACCCCATAAGATATAGCAGAAAGACCTCATCTCAAAATAATAATAATAATAATAAGCAGGCATGGTGGCATGCACTTGCAGTCCCAGCTACTCTGGAGGCTGAGGCAGAAGGATCACTTGAGCCCAGGGTTGAGGTCACAGTTAGCTATGCTGGTGCCACTGCACTCCAGCCTGAATAATAAAGTGAGACCCTGTCTAAAAATAATAATAGGCCGGGCACAGTGGCTCACACCTGTAATCGCAGCACTTTGGGAGGCCGAGGCGGGCAAATTACCTGAGGGCAGGAGTTCGAGACCAGCCTGACCATCATGGAGAAACCCCATCTTCACTAAAAATGCAAAATTAGCCAGACGTGGTGGCACATGCCTGCAGTCCCAGCTACTTGGGAGGCTGAAGCAGGAGAATCACTTGAACCTGGGAGGCAGAGGTTGGGGTGACTCGAGATGGCACCATTGCACTTCAGCCTGGGTTAACAAGAGTGAAAATTTATCTCAAAATAGTAACAATAATAATAATAAATAATAAAAAGGAGTAGATCATGGACACAATGGAAAAAGATTTAAATTTTTGCTGAGTTGACACATATTACTGAACTAAGCATAAAACTTACAATGCACCACTACAAAAGGACAATGATGACAAACAGGATAATGAGAATCAATTAAAAGAAGATTTACGATTAATTGTTGTGCGAGGAAATTGAAAATGTCCTGAAAGAAACTTGATGGAGGTTTTCACAACTTTGGCAACAATCTTAAAATTGAAACATGACCAAAAGCCAGTTGTGATGCTAGAAGAAACTTTACTAAATTACCAATTAAAAATATTTTTCAGACCAGGCGAGGTGGCTCACGCCTGTGATCCCAGCACTTTGGGAGGCCGAGGCGGGCGGATCACAAGGTCAAGAGACCGAGACCATCCTGGCCAACATGGTGAAACCCTGTCTCTACTAAAAAATACAAAAATTAGCTGGGTGTGGTGGCACGTGCCTGTAGTCCCAGCTATTAGGGAGGCTGAGGCAGGAGAATTGCTTGAACCCAGGAGGCGGAGATTGCAGTGAGCCAAGATTGTGCCACTGTACTCCAGCCTGGTGCCTGGCGACAGAGCAAGACTCTATCTCAAAAAAAAAAAAAAAAAAATTTTTTTCAATAAACCATGCCAGAAGGAAGAGAGAATCCTCTCTCACTCCTCTCTGCAGAAACACAAAATTACAAAAAAAAGAAATTTAAAAGTTGTCACATTGGAGAAGCAATCAAAGAAAATGTAGCCAACACGTAGGATCTTATAGAGGTACCTCAGATGGGCAATTAAGAAAAATGTTATGTATTTTTCTGGATTCTGTGACTTTTGAGCTATTTGTCAGCTGCTAAAATCTTATCTGTTGTGATTTATTTTCTCATTACAAATAAACCTTCAGGTTTAGACCTGCACTTGTTAGCTACTGGTACAGTGCTGCCGTGTAACATATGGCCCCCAAACTCAGTGCCTTACAAGTATTTATTGGCATAGATCTGCAGATCAGCTGGGACGCAGAACTGCAGCTTTAGGCCACAGCAGCCGGGAGCTAGGTTACCTAGGCTGGGTCAGCTGGACGGCTTTGCTCCCTGTGTCCCCCATCTTCCTCCTGGGACCAGTGTGCTAACCAGTGAATGCCCAAGGTACAAGGGAGCAAGACCCAGACTCAGAAGTAACATAGTAACATGCTGTCACTCCCACTCAATCCCATTGGCCAGAGCAACTTCTGTGGCCAAGGCCAGAGGCGAGAAGAGTCTAAATAGACGCTGACCCTTTAGCGGCCCAAACTGCCAAGTCATATGGCAAAGATGTACACCCAAGAAGACGGTCCAAAAGATCTAAAAAGCCGGCCTCGTGGCTCACACCTGTAATCCCAGCACTTTGGGAGACAAAGGCAGGTGGATCACTTGAGCCCCAAGTCATATGGCAAAGATGTAGACCCAAGACCCAAGTATTGGGTACCATTATTGGTTGGAACCAATACTTCCCAAGGTGAGGTACTGGGTCCAATAATGCAATCTCCTGTAGTACTTAATTTTGTACTTGCAATGTTGCAATCTTTTTCATAAAGAGCCCCCCTCCCCCCCCACCCCACACACAAAATTATATAAACCTCTGGCTTTCACAAAACCTGGATCTGTCCCTGCTGGCTACACTCTTTAGGGTGCCTGCTTTAACAACAAACACTGCAAATAAGAGCTTCATGAGTATTTTTTTCTGTGTTCGAAAGTTTATTATGAAAAACTCTGCAGTGCTCTTGTGTAATAAAACACCGATTTACAGGAAGGGGCAAAAACAGCTCTATTCAAAACCACTCACGAGGTTCTGACAATAACGAGGACCGGCATGGGGCTGAGATTTGAGAAGGGAATAAACTGAGTGTAGGCAAATCTTATAATTAAATTAAACGATATCCCTGAAAATAAACAGAACAATTTCAAAACTCTTAAGTAGAGGGGAGGGCTTGGCATTTATTTTTTAAAATGTTCATTAAGCTCCGGTGATTGTTTCCTGCTACCCTTATGTACAGTCATGCTGAGTAAAGCTACAGCTAGATGGAGGTTAAACTGTATTCACAAGGTTTTAACGTTTACATCTTATTATCTGCAGTCTCTCAAAGAAAGCAAAAGTAACTGCAAATCCTGTGTCGCTCCAGCATGCAATGAACTTGTTCATTCTAAAGTGATCACAGCTTGGTGACAAAAAGCTTTGTATTTTTATATGGCACATCTTTTGGTCCACGTGAAAACAAATTTTTTGAATGTTAACTATTTTCTGACACTTTAGAGTTACTGTTGTTGTTCCCATTTCCATCAGGTCAATATACAGTTCATGGCAATCCTGTTCAAGTTTAATGTTTCTTTCTTTTCCTTTTTTTTTTGAGATGAAGGTTTGCTCTTGTCTCCCAGGCTGGAGTGCAATGGCACGATCGGTCTCACTGCAACCTCCGCCTCCTTGGTTCAAGTCATTCTCCTGCCTTAGCCTCCCCAGTAGCTAGGATTACAGGCACGTGTCACCATGCCCGGCTAATTTTTGTATTTTTAGTAGAGACGGGGTTTCATCATGTTGGCCAGGCTGGTCTCAAACTCCTGACCTCAGTTGATTTGCTCGCCTCAGCCTCCCAAAGTGCTGGGATTACAGGTGTGAGCCACTGCACCCGGTTTAAAATTTCATTATAGGAAGTAATCTGGGGTACAATGAGTAACATGTGGCTTCCCTCTGAGAGGTACTGGGTCAAACTGCAAAAAAGTGTTTTAGAGTATCACGAAGTTCCACGATTTCAGTGTGGTTACCACAATGATAACAATAGTTTGGACTACTGAAGACGGCGGCAACTACCTTCCAGTCATGACACCAGTTATGTCCCACCATCACCAGCTGGTGAGCTCCAGACACTAAGCTGAGGCCACTGGCATGATTAAATGTCTGAGAAATATCTTGCCCAGAGGTGTAACCAGCTCCTCAAAGAGAAACACCCCAACCACCACAGTCATCTGGACCTGAGTATAGCAAGTCACCCATTGGACCCTCATGGGGACTTTTCTGTAGGTGATTCGGTATTCTGATGTGATGCAGTGTGTCTACAGATGGCAACAGGTCACCATGGAGACAAAAGAATTGCCCATCCATCAAGGCAGTCAGAGGAAGATGGTCAAAAAGATCCGTAAAGGCCAGCACCGTGGCTCACACCTGTAATCGCAGCACCTTGGGAGACCTAGGCAGGTGCATCAGTTGAGCCCAGGATTTTGAGACCAGCCTAAGCACATGGTGAAACATTCGTCTCTACAAAAAATTAGCCAGGCATGGTGGTGCGTGTCAGTAGTCCCAGCTACCTGGGAGGCTGAGGTAGGAGGATCACTTGGACCAGGGGGGTTGAGCCATGTTTGTGCCACTGCACTCCAATCTGGGCGGCCCTGTCTTTGAAAAAAAAAATATCTGTAAAATATTTCTAAACATTTGCATTTCCATATTTTCTTAAACACTCATCATAGGAACCATAAGCTTGTGTGATCTGCCTGCTCTCCTGATTCCTTGGAAGAATGGTGAAGCATTCATGATAAGAAACCTTAAGAGCTAGGAGCAGAATAACTATTTCAATTGAATAATAACCTCTGTCAATATAATCTCCTGTAAACAAGTAATTTGCATCTGATAATTTTCTATTATTTTTTTTCAGTCAGGGTCTTGCTATATTGCCCAGGCTGGTCTCAAACTCTGGGGCTCAAGCAGTCCACTTGCCTGCGAAAGTGCTAGGATTACAGGTACAAACCACCATGTCCAGCCTGTATCTGTTAATTTTCTTTTCTTTTCTTTCTTTCTTTCTTTCTTTTTTTTGAGACAGTCTCATTCTATCACCCAGGGAGGAGCAGTGGCACACTGCTGGCTAGTGAACCTCCACCTCCCAGGTTCAAGTGAGTCTCATGCCTCAGCCTCCTGAGTAGCTGGGATTACAGGCGCCTGCCACCACGCCAGACTGATTTTTTTATTTTATTTATTTTATTTTATTTTTTATTTTTAAGACAGGGTTTCACCATGTTGGTCAGGCTGGTCTTGAACTCCCGACCTCAGGTGATCCACGCCTTGGCCTCCAAAGTGCTTGGATTGCAGGCATGAGCCACCACACCCGGCCTTAATTTTTGTATTTTTAGTAAGGACGGGGTTTCAGCATGTTGGCCAGCCTCGTCTCGAACTCCTGACCTCAGATTATCCGCCCACCTCAGCTTCCCAAAGTGCTAGGATTACAGGTGTAAGCCACCGCGCTCGGCCATCTGGTAATTTTCTAAACAGTTCCATGAGATCATGAAATTGCCCATGCTTACCTCCAGAGACAGTGACTGGTCACCAAATCTCTTGCGCATTGGATTCTTTTGTCAGGATTTCTTTAGCCTCCTTGCAGAGGCTCTTGACCTGGGCCTTGGAGAGCTGCTTTCACTGGTTCAGCTGTTCAATTCACTGGTCCAGCTCCTTGGAGAATACCTCATCCACGATGCCACCTCCCCGAGCTGGCTGCTGCACACGGGCCACATGCATGGGCCACTGCCAGTTCCCACGGTACTTCTGTGGCCACTGGCAGTTGCTGGTGCCGGTGCTGGCCCACAGACTCTCCACAGTGCTCAGCCAGCAATGGCTGTGTCTCTTCCTCTGCTCACTCTGGCTCTGGAACTTGGTTCTCTATCATGAGTATTTTGAAATACTTGATACAACAAAGTTCAATTGAGTTCAAAGTCCACTTACATCATTTCAAGCAATTTCATTCATTCATGCCAGAAAAGGAAGTACTATTAGAGTCTTTCATTAAAATTTCAATTTCATTTTAAAATTTTGCTCAGGAATTTTGTGTAGCTGTTTCAAACACAAAATCTAAAAACTGATGTGCACAGAAGGAAGCTCAGATCTTGAACTAAAACTTTTGAAAATATTTTACTTGGAAGTATTTACAAATTCAACATTTAATATCTTTGCTAACTGTTTTTCAGGGGGATCCCAGGCCCATGAAATTAGATGATTATAATCCTTGGTTTATAGCACATTCTTTCGTTTTGTTTTGTTTTGTTTTTGAGACACAGTCTTGCTCTGTCACTCAGGCTGGAGTGCAGTGGCATGATCTCGGCTCACTGCAACCTCCGCCTCTCAGGCTCCAGTGATTCTCTTGCCTCAGCCTCCCAAGTAGCTGGAATTACAGGTGTGCACACTATGCCTGGCTAATTTTTTTTTTTTTTAAGTTTTTGGCAGAGATGGGGTTTTACCACATTGGCCAGGCTGGTCTCGAACTCCTGACCTCAAGTGATCCACCTAACTCGGCCTCCCAAAGTGCTGGGATTACAGGTGTGAGCCACCATGCCCGGCCAATGGCACATTCTTAATATGTCTGGACCCAGCATGGTGGCTCATGCCTATAAACCTAGCACTTTTCAAGGTTGAGGCAGGAGGATGGCTTGAGCCCAGAAGTTCAAGATCAGCTTGGGCAACATAGGGAAACCCTCTCTCTACAAAAAATAAAAACAAATTAGCTGAGTGTGTTGGTGTGGGCCTATATTCCTAGCTACTTGTGAGGCTGATGGAAGGACTGCTTGAACCCAGAAATTTGAGGCTGAAGTGAGCTGCGATTGTGTCAGTACACTCCAACCTGGGTGATGAAGTGAGACACCATCTTTAAAAATACTTGTTCTCTGAAAAAAAAAAAAAAAAAAGGAAAAAAGAAAAGAAAGAGGACAGGCCTGGTGGTGGCTCATGCCTATAATTCCAGCACTTTGGGACACCAAGGTGGGAGGATTGCTTGAGGAGTTTGAGACCAGCCTGTGCAACGTAGGGAGAGCCTCGCTTCTTCAAAAAATAGGAAAAATCAGCTGGACGCTGTGGCACAGGCCTGTAGCCCAGAGATACATGGGAGGCTGAGGTAGGAGGATAGCTTGAGCCTGGGAGGTTAAGGCTGCAGTGAGCCATGATTGTGCCACTGCTCTCCAGCCTGGGCAACAGAGCAAGAGCATTTCTCAAAAACAAATAATAATAACATAATATCTCACCCCGAACCAAAGCTAGTACCTTGACTTTATAGATACAAGTAACCAAACATCCATCCCCACAGCATGGATCCTGGACATTTTCCTTTTTGGGCCTCTTCCTAAACACACACATACACGTGCACAAAAATATATATGTATGGTATACATTGTTAATAAAGAATATGTTGTTATACAGTAACACATTTTCTTTGACCTAAAAAGTTCATTCCTCTCTTCTGATTAGAAAATAATAATAACGGCCAGGTGCGGTGGCTCAAACTGTAATCCCAGCACTTTGAGAGGCTGGGGCAGGCAGATCACAAGCTCAGGAGTTTGAGACCAGCCTGGGCAACAGAGCGAGGCCCCTGTCTTTACAAAAATTACAAAAATTAAATATTAGCCAGGTATGGTGGCGCATGCCTGTAGTTCCAGCTACTTGGGAGGCTGCGGACGAGAATCGCTTGAACCCAGGTGGCAGAGGTTGCAGTGCGCTGAGATAGCACCACCGCACTCCAGCCTGGGTGACAGAGTGAGACTCTTTCTCAAAAAAACAAAAACAAACAAAACAAAAAACACATTTCATGGACCCCTAAAAGTATTGTGGGCCATAGGCATGGTGCGTATGGTGCTTCCTGGATGAGTCGGCCTTCCTTCCCTGACACCAGGTCCCATCAGCCTGGGTCCTGTCCACTCACCATTCTTGTTTTCTTTGCTATAATTTCTTGCAATGACACGCAGTCCTTAAGAGTACATTTTTGGTTATAGCACAACTTATATGTTTCAAATAGACAAAAAATTAGTATCATTTACAGTATCTTAAGATAAATTTCCTTTGAATGAGTTTTCTTTCCTGTACTTTGCAGTCTACAAGATGTATCTAGAAAATTTACTACCGTGGAAAATGAAGTCACTTAAATCGACCTCCGGGGGAAGGGAAAGGGCCTGTGGTTTTTCTTTTGGATGAATTGCTGTAATGCTGTGTTTCAGGCGGCTGAGGGAGTTTCATGTTTTTCTCTAGACGTCATCAGGGGCTGGATCTCTTGCAGGACAACTTTGCTGTCTCACTGGTTCCGCCATTTTGCACTGATACGGTTCTTGGTCTACCACTCCACCAGAACTACTAACTCCATTCTAGTTAATTTTTGTTACAAATCTTACAAAGGGGGGTGCTGTGGGGTATTTAGCTCCACGTTCTATTTTTACAGCTGCATATTCTGTTTCATAAATTGGCTTCCGTCTTGTGTTGCTGTCACTTGAAGGCTCAAAAGAGTACTTCTAATGTTGGTCGTCTTTTTTTTTTTTTGAGATGGAGTCTTGCTCTGTCACCAGACTAGAGTGCAGTGGCTGAATCTCGGCTCGCTGCGACCTCCGCCTCCCAGGTTAAAGCAATTCTCTTGCCTCAGCCTCCTGAGTAGCTGGCACTGCAGGCGCGCACCACCACGCCCAGTTAATTTTTGTATTTTTAGTAGAGACAGTGTTTCACCACGTTGGCCAGGATGGTCTCAATCTCTTGATCTCATGATCTGCCCACCTCAGCCTCCCAAAGTGCTGGGATTGCAGGTGTGAGCCACCGCGCCCGACCATGTTAGTCGTTTTAACATCACAAAATGATATAATCTTTTCTTTTTTCCCCTGAGACGGAGTCTTGCTCTGTCGCCCAGGCTGGAGTGCAGTGGCACGACCTCAGCTCACTGCAACCTCCACCTCCTGGGTTCAAGTTATTCTCCAGTCTCAGCCTCCCAAGTAGCTGGGATTACAGGTATGCACCACCATGTCCGGCTAATTTTTGTATTTTTGGTAGAAACAAGGTTTCACTATGTTGGCCAGGCTGTCCTTGAACTCCTGACATTGTAATCCACCCAGTTTAGCCTCCCAAAGTGTTGGGATTACAGGCATAAGCCACCATGCCCAGCCTATAATCTTTTGAGATCTACTTTTCTCACTTACTATTAGATTGGCAAGATTAATTCACATCTGAGGCATGTCCCTGTCATTCATTCATCTTGATTGCTCTCTATTGTGTACCATACTTGAGCATATCAAGGCCAATTCATCACTCTCCTATCCCATTTGGCATAGGGTGTGTTTTCATTCTTTCCTACAGGAAAAAAACAACCCCAATACTTCAATGGCTTATTGTACCAAATATTCTAGTTCTCATTCTGTGAGGCCAAAAGTCAGCTGCAGGTCTGCTAGCGAAGGATCTTTTTCCAACAAAGAGGCCTAACAAGGCAAAGAGGGAATTAATAATTATGAACAAATGCAACTGATCTCAGAGAGTTTCCAGTTTTACTGCGTGGACAGTGCAGCTAGAGTTAAAACTACTGAGTCATAAGCTATAAGAATGTTTGGCTTTAGAAGATTACGCCAGATTTTTTCATCATGGTATCATCAATTTAAATTCCCACCAGCAACGTGCAAGACATCCTGGGGCTCTATATCCTTTCCAACACTCCGGGTTATCAAACTTGAAACTGTTGCAAATTGAAGGGATGAAAAATGGTGTTTCACTGAGCCTCCATTTCCATTTTCCTGATTACTAAGAACTTTAAACTTACTGGCTATTGTGTTTCTTCTTCTCTGAAACATCTGTTCATAGCTTTTGTGTCCACCTGAATTGTAGAAGTTCTGTTTTGTTTTGTTTCGTTTTTAAAGGGCTTGCTTTGTCCACTAGACTAGAGTGGAGTAGTGCAATCATGGCTCATTGCAGTCTTGGCCTCCCTGGACTCAGGTGATCCTCCCACCTCAGCTTCCCGAGTAGCTGGGACCACAAGCACACCACCTATATTTTCTACTCAGAGTTTTAAAGTTTTATTTTTGAAATTTAGGTCCTTAAACCACCTAGCGCGGATCTTTGTCTATGTTGTAATGTTTCCAGCTCTGTTTATTGGCCCATCCTTCCTTTATTCACTGTGATATGCCACCCCCTATATAGATGCCATACTGTCTTAATGGCTGTAGCTCATAGTGGGTCCTGATTCCTGGCGGGGATGAAGAATGCTGACCCACCCCACCCCCGCCATTCTGCACAGTAACAGGGAGAGGCACTCTGTGCTGGCTCTGCTCCTTCCAAATGAGTGGCCTTGGACATACTCTCTATTTCCCTTTTAAGTCTTGGTATTCTTTTTTTTTTTTTTTTTTTTTTTTTTTTTTGAGACGGAGTTTCCCTCTTGTTACCCAGGCTGGAGTGCAATGGCGCGATCTCGGCTCACCGCAACCTCCGCCTCCTGGGTTCAAGCAATTCTCCTGCCTCAGCCTCCCGAGTAGCTGGGACTACAGGCACGTGCCACCACGCCCAGCTAATTTTTGTATTTTTAGTAGAGACGGG
>PVKV010019230.1:0-42751 GCA_004027835.1 Alouatta palliata
AAAAAAAAAAAAAAAAAAAAAAAAAAAAAATTGGAGATTTCACAAAAACATCTAAATTTTCAGCTTCCCCTGAAAAATTTAAAGATCTTGCAACACTGGGCCACATTTCCAAATGGCAAGGCTCATGTAGAGCTCAGTGACTGCCCCTCCTCCTCCCAGATGGAGCACTTCCTCTCCAGTTCACCACAGGTCCCACCCAGCCCGCAAAACTTATTTATATCAGCTGCCTGGTCTTTTGTAGGCATTTTCATTGGCGACCTCTGTACTAAACTATGCTACAAACAGTTCAAGAGGGCGAGGTTGCTGGTGGAAGTGAAAGGGCACTAATAGGGTAATTCCAAACATTTGCTATTTTGGGGTCACTTCCTAGAATTTAGAAGAGAAGCACATTCTAAAACTGCAACTGGAGAGCATAGTAGAAGATCTGTGGAGAAAGTTCCAGGATGTACTCAAGAATTACAATGATGCCACAGAGGATCGAAAGGTTGCCTTTGAGACCCTGCAGGTGAAGGATGAGAAGAGCTCCAAAGAGATTGAAGTACAGATGAAAAAAATACAGAAGCTACAGGTTAGTGTAGCCACCTGGAAATACTGCTTGAACTGCTCTGTTATCCCCTGTTCCTCTTACCCTTGTTTCCTCTGGGCCTCAACACTGAGCACTGGTTGGGAAAACATGACATGCTCTGATTTCAGTCCCCAAGCAGCCCTTTTACCTGTCTCACTGAAGACCCTCAGTTGGTCAAGTGTTTCCCCTGATCTACTCTGTTCCTCTAGGATGCCATAACTATTTCAAAAGGCAAGATCATGATACATAGCCGTGAGAGTGAAGATGAGAACCGGTATATCCGTAATGACAAGGAATTGGTGCTCATACAGCTGCGAAAACTTAAGGCCCGAAGGACTCAGGCCCGAGCAGCATCCCAGAAGAACTTAGTCAAACTCACCCTGGAAAGTAATGCTACCCTCAAGGCCCTGAGAAAGATTGTTGATAAGGTAACATAGGGGAGAGGGCCGTCAGAACAAAGTCAAGGAACCTGGCTCCTGCAAGGTGAAAGGGATTTGGAAAGGATACAGGCTTCTTCCTGCTTCCTGCCTGAGTGGACACTTGGAATACCTTTTTCATTCCATGTTTCCTCCCCTCTTAAATTAAATTAATTAATTTATGGCTTTCTAGAGACGGGGTCTCACTATGTTGCCCAGAATGGTTAGGAACTCCTGGCCTCAAGCAGTCCTCTTGCCTTGCCAAAGTGCTGGGATTAGGGCTGGGTGTGGTGGCTCACGCCTGTAATCCAAGCACTTTGGAGGCCAAGGTGGGCGGATCACCTGAGGTCAGGAGTTCATGACCAGCCTGACCAACATGGTGAAATGCCGTCTTTATTAAAAAAAAAAAAAAAAAAAAAAAATGCTGGGATTAGAGGTGTGAGCCACTCTGCTGAGCCCCTTGCTTTTTTTTTTTTTTTTTTTCTTTTTTTGGTGAGACAGGTCTCACTCTGTCTCCCAGACTGGAGTGGTGGTACCATCTTGGCTCACTGCAACCTCTGCCTCCTGGGCTCAAGCATTTCTCCCACCTCACCTCCCCCACTCATGGCTAATTTTGTATTTTTGGTAGCGAGGGGGTTTCACCATGTTGCCCAGGCTAGTATCGAACTCCTGGCCTCCCACCCTGGCCTTCCAAAATGCTGGAATTGCAGGCATGAGCTACTGTGTCAAGCCCCCTCTTACATTGTATTTAATTAATTAAATTTTTTTTTTTCAAATGAGACAGAGTTTCGCTCTTGTTGCCTAGGCTGGAGTGCAATGGTGCGATCTTGGCTCACGGCAACCTCCGCCTCCCAGGTTCAAGTGATTCTCCTGCCTCAGCCTCCGGAGTAGCTGGGATCATAGGCATGTGCCACCACACCCAGTTAATTTTTTTTTTTTTTGAAACAAAGTCTCACTCTTTTGCCCCGGCTGGAGTGCAGTGGCATGATCTTGGCTAACTGCAACCTCTGCCTCCCGGGTTCAAGTGATTCTCCTGCCTCAGCCTCCTGAGTAGATTGTTTTACAGGTGTGCACCATCACTCTCAGCTAATTTACTTTTAGTGGAGCCAGGGTTTCACCATGTTGGCCAGGATGGTCTCAAATTCCTGACCTCAGTGATCCACCCACCTCGGCTTCCCAAAGTGCTGGGATTACAGGCATGAGTCACTGTGCTCAGTCTACATTTTAATTGGAAATGAATTGGCCAGGCATGGTGGCTCATGCCTGTAATCTCAGCACTTTGGGAGGCCAAGGTGGGAGGACTGCTCGAGCCTAAGAGTTTGAGACCAGCCTGGGCAACATAGGGAGACCAAAAAAAAAAAAAAAAGAAAAATTAATAATGAATGATCTAAAAAAAAAATACTTGGAATAGTGTGTGTTACGTGGTAACCTCTATTTGCTATATGTATTTATTGCTGTTGTCTCCCACTTGGATGAGTAGCTTTCCTGGGTTCAAACAGGGGAACCAATTCCACTAGCTTCCCTCGATACCCTCCTTCTTAATATAAACTCTCTTCCTGCTTCAAATAGGGTGAAAAGATCCTTAAACTTGCTGAAATATGTAGGAAATTTGAAACTGAGGAAGAAAAAGTGCTGCCTTTTTATTCATCAGTGTTGACTCCTAAGGAGCAGGAGGGGATTGAGGAGAATAATTTAGACGAGCTTACTGAGGAGCTCGCCAAGGTAAAGGCTGGAGGATGGTGGGGCATTGGCAGCATTTGCTAATGGGTCTTGATGCGCACTTTCTCCCTGTAACTCCACTCCAGGTGATCATGGATTACATAGGGATGGAGAATTTCTGGAAAAGGTACAACAAAGTGAAACTGGAGCAACTGAGCCTCCAACACAGCCGAGCCCAGCTGCTAGACATCAATGGGAAGCTGCGGGGGATGCTGAAGCAGTACTTGGATGGCATCTCAGTGAGTGACGAGGTGCTGAGCCAGCTCAACCCACTCTTCATAGTCAACCATCGAAGCAACTTGCCCCAGCCCTCGTCCACACCTACAGCCCATCCAGGTGATAAACAACATCCAACCGCTTAAAATGTCACTGAAGCAGCCCAAGTGATCTTCCACACCCTGTGATCTAAGGGGAAAAAAAATCTCTTTTCAATCCCTGTTTCCTTTGAGAGAGAGAGGTGTAGGGACATTGCTATTAAAAATTTCCATGGAGTTTATGAGCTCCTTATATCTTCTGCATACTGGACAAAGCAGTCGACTTTGAGGACACTAGGAACACTATGTATGGTCCCAGGGAATAGAGAGAACAGCTGGGCAACTACCAGGAGGCTCACTGCTCAATTAAGCCTCATTCCTCAGAATCAGAGCACCATGGGAGTCAAAACCCATACCTTAAGGACTGGGAGAGCCTATGGAAAGACTCAAGACCAGGTCCTTAAAGTCAGTTAGGACAGCAAGGGGAGGCCAGGGGAAGAGGTGATCCAGGGCCTACAACCACCACCCCCAGGCCAGGCAAGATGCAACTCAGAATGCCTTTTTCCTCAGCCCTTTACCTCATTCCCACTTTCAAAGGCAGTCTCAGAAAGTATCAGATGAAGAATGCAAAGAAGTTTGTTTTTTAATGTATTATTTATTATTTCTTTTTGCTCTTGTTTCGTTTCTCTTCCTTGAGCTTCTTTTTGGAGACTTTCGGTCTGTTGGCCTTTCTGTATAGGTGATACCCAATGAGGCCCAGGAGGGCTGGCACCATGGCCATCCCTACCAGAGGCAAAATGCCCTTCACCAGCTTTAGCCAGTAGTTGGCTCGGATCAGTGCTATCAGCTCCACGTCATACTGCACCACTGCGTCCGCTGGAGAGGCAGAGGGTGGAGAGGGTTAGACTCTCAATGCATTTTGTCCAGGGCTTGAATCTGAATGAAAATAGGGAGGGTAGGCCACAGCAAAGCCAACAACTATGAAGCTGGCCAGATTTAAATGTGGGGTTGAATTCCCTTTGACAAGGGTAGAGGAGGATTATAAGCAGAGTCTGGTGATGACCCCAACTACACATGTGGCTTGGGTCCAGTGACAAGTCTTTGAATGCAGGAAAACTTTCTGTGAATGTGAAATGTACAGGCTCTTTTCCATTTGTAAGTGGGAGAACTCTCTGTACTAACTACTAACTTACCCTATTTCCAAAAAACCACATGGATAGAATCTTTGCAGGGCTGCAATTAAATGGACTGAAACTAGACTTTTAAAAATCAACCAACCAATGAGCACATTCAGTGTGATTATGAGGAAACAGGAGTTTCAACATAAGAGGTGAAGAGGAAGAAGGATGAGGATGCTGCTTAAGAAATAAAGGGGGCTGGGCGCGGTGGCTCACGCCTGTAATCCCAGCACTTTGGGAGGCTGAGGCAGGTGGATCTCAAGGTCAAGAGATCGAGACCACCCTGGCCAACATGGTGAAACACCGTCTCTACCAAAAATATGAAAAAAAAATCAGCCAGGCATGGTGGTGCGTGCCTGTAGTTCCAGCTACTCAGGAGGCTGAGGCAGGAGAATTGCTTGAGACTGGAAAACCGAAGTTGCAATGAGCCAGGATCACACCACTGCACTCCAGCCCAGCAATAGAGCGGGATTCTGTCTCAAAAAAAAAAAGGGGGCCGGTGGAACAGAAATAAGTGGGCAGAAGAGGTGCAAATAGGCAGCACGGGGGATGGGGAAGTAACAGGGCTTTGGATAAAAGAGTTTCTCCTTGGTCCCTCTACCCTCCTTCCAGGCCTTCCCCTAAGCTGGAACTAGGTTAAGAATTATAATCTCTATAATCCATCACATACATCAAAAAAAAAAAAAAAAAAAAAAAGGATTAGGTTCTCTCTTTTTTTTTTTTTTTTTTTCTTTTTTTAGCAATAGGGTTTCACTCTGTTGGCCAGGCTGGTCTCAAACTCTTGACGGCGTGATCCACCCACCTCAGCCTCCCAAAATGCTGGGATTACAGGCATGAGCCACCGCGCCCAGCCAAGAATTACGATCTCAATACTCTGTGGAGTACAAAACATTTTAGCTAATAGAACATTTGTTAGAACTGAAAGCAAAAGATAAGATATGCATCTTGGGAAATCTGTCCATCTCAACTGTTCAAAAATAAACATCGGCAGTGACCCGTGATGGCTTTTACAATTAAGGGGTAGACTTGGCTTTAAAAAGTTGCTTTTTGTGGCCAGGCGAGGTGGCTCACGCCTGTAATCCTAGCACTTTGGGAGGCCGAGGCAGGGCGGATCATGAGGTCAGGAGATTGAGACCATCCAGGCTAACATGGTGAAACCCCGACTCTACTAAAATACAAAAATTAGCTGGGCGTGGTGGCGCGTGCCTGTAATCCCAGCTACTTGGGAGGCTGAGAGACAGGAGAATCGCTTGAACCAGGGAGTCAGAGGTTGCAAGGAGCCGAGATGGCGCCACTGCACTCCAGCCTGTCGACAGAGCGAGACTCTGTCTCAAAAAAAAAAAAAAAAAAGTTGGCCAGGCATGGTGGCTCAGGCCTGTAATCCAAGCACTTTGGAGGACAAGGTGGGTGGATTACCTGAGGTCGGGAGTTCAAGACCAGCCTGACCAACATGGTGAAACCCCGTCTTAAAAAAAATAAAAGAAAAAAGTTGCTTTTTGTTTTGTTTTGAATTACTTGACTGTGATTATTTTGACTATCTCTTCCCTGATGGAAGCTGAAAGGAAGGAGGGGGGTGGCTGCACAGGTGACACAGCGTAGAGCTGTAGGAAAAGGGCAGGAAAGAAGTCCAGTGTTCTGGGAAAGGTAGTGGCACAGGCAGCAGACCCATGTGGCCCAAGCAGTTCTCTTCCCTAACAAGTTACTGGCTGCTGGAGGTCACGCCAGTTGGCCTCATCAGGTTGTCTTTAGTCCCCGTTGGTGATATGAGGAGGAAAAAAAGTGGCCCTGCAGATGAAGGCCCCAGCCACTCCTATCAGTCTAAACAAACTTGGTCTGGGCCTTCTCAAGCTTCAAAGTATGTAGCTCCTTATAGCTCTTAGGGACTGGGTATTTTGATGGCCTGAGACAGAGGCCTAGTCAGATTACCTGGGACAGATGGTGGAAATCCCCGTTTTCCATAGGCCAAGTGAGAAGGAATGATTGCCCTTCGCTTCTCTCTGAGGGAAGGAATGTCAGTCACAGCCAGAGACAGGAAGGGTGGGCCAGTAGCCTGAGTCCAGCTGAAGCTCCTCCAGCAAAACTCCCTGGATCTTCACACCCAGAACACAAACTTTTCCACCTGAACACCAAACAGGCTGGCCAGCAAAGGTGTCCATCTCCCCACATACCTCAACTCCTCCAACAAAAGCAACAGTGCAAGAGGCACAGAGGCTTTGGATGCCCTCGGGGGTCCCACTGACCTAGTCCTGTCCAGTGAGAAGTAGGGTCGTTTATCCCACATTCTCCTGCTTTTTAAGGAGCAAAGATGGCAGAGAAAGCCTCTACCCATGCAAAGGGGGTACCCAGGCCCACCCTTGCACAAATACTTACCCCACACACATATCTAGAAGACTCTGCTCCAGACCTTGAGGAAGAAGACACAACTGAACCAGAAGCTATCCACCTCCCCAAATCCCATGACATGAAGATGAAAGTCTTCCTCCTCCATCTTCAATTGACCTTTCCCCTACTTCTTAAGTCCCTAGCTTCCAATGGGGTATGGAACAAGTGGAGTATTCGAAGTGCGGTTTGAACTTCAGGAGGTAACTGGTAGAGCCCTAGGGTCTTACTCATGCCAGGGGGGATTTCCAGGGCTGCTTTGAGGCTGAAGAGGCTAAGAAAGGGCTTATGTTGAGAAGAGGTGAAATGAGAGGCACAGGTCACATACCTGGAATCACCTGCTTTTGGCCAAGTTCTATAACCAGAGGGTCTCTGGTCAGCGAGGTGTCAATAATACGTCCATCTACCAAGCTGCCCTGAGGGGAGAGAGCATCAAGAGCATACACCTAGCACCTCTCCGTCCCAGCAGGCGTGCAACACACATCTGGACCGCTGGGAGGCGGCAGCCCCCTTAGACGGGCAGCCTAGCGTTCCCCTTAACGGCAGCAAGGAACAGGAAGCCCCAGAGGGCTGGCGCTTCTCGGAGATCTCTCCACCCTGCACTTCTCAGTGCCAGGTAGGAACTGTCAAAAAAAACAAGGAGGGGAAAGAGGTACGGAAGAGCAACGCCTCTCCCCTCGCCACGTGCTCGACGACTCCAGAGTCCCGAGTTTCTTCTCCCGAGCCGCTTGCCACGTGTCCAAGCCAAAGCTGACGTGTTTCAGCAGGGCGCTGCCCCCTCCCAGGCCCCGCCCCGACCCCCCAGACACCTCACCGTGTAATGTATGTGAAGCGTGTCTCCAAAAGCAGCGGGCTCCGCACATGGTTCGGGGGGCTCGACCTACGATCGGGACTACAGGGGTCACGGATGCTCCTCCAAAGATCCCATTCTCGCCCCTAGACCCGGCACCACCCCCAACGCAGTTCCCGCACTTCCTCTCCTCCCGGCTCCCAGGTTCGTTGAGACCCCGGTATTACCCAGCAAGGCTCGGCCCACCGGGGCTGAGGGCCAGGACTATCTCCTCACCAGGGTCTCCACTTGGAGGGTCCGGACGGGGCTTTCGGTTTCGAACCCAGTCTCAGTCCCGCACACCGCCGCACTGAGCACCAGCAGCAGCAGCATATGGAGAGGGAGGAGTGACGGGCGCAGGGGCATGACTGGGCGCGGGGCAGGGAGCCGGGGCACCAGGACTGGCTGTTCGGGTTGCGGCGGCTAGGACAGCGTTCCCGCGGCGCCCAGGCCAGACTGGACGGGACAGGGCGGGTCGTGATGCTTGAGCTCCTCCTCCTGCAGCCCTTCCTCCACCTTGTCCCCACCTCCTAGAGGGAGGAGGCCGCGGGAGCCCTCTGTATCCTCTAAGATCTGGAGGGCGCAGGTTCTGACCCATCTGTTAGACGTTCTGTCCCATAACGAGGGGTTGGGCCACATAATAGCACCCATTTACGATTACCTACTGTGTGTCAGGAGCCAGTCTCTAATCCTCAAAACCACCCTGAAAAGTCGGCATAATTGTTTCCATTTTACAGATAAGGCACAGGGTGCTCAGGATAATGTGCCCAATGTCATCAGGCTAGGTGGTGACAGACAGGATTCAAACCCATGACTGCCTGAGTCCAACGTGGTTGCTGTCTGCTCTTTCCTTTATGTCTCCTTGCTGCTATCCTGGCAGTTTCTGGCTGGCAGACCCAACCCAGGCAGTTATTAAAGGGAGGCATTCCTCATTCCTCTCCCATCTCCAACTACTTGAGCTTGAATTTCTGGAGGTTATAGATCCAAATATCCAAAAGAGGGCAGGGAGCTGCCCTATCCTTGTCCTTTGAAAAGCTAGCTGAAAAGAGCAAGAGGCTGTTTTCCTGTAAGAACTGGGTAAATCCTTGATCTTTTCCTCTGTTGCTACCATTTCCTTTCTCCTTTCATCAACAAACTTTTCAAAAGGACAGCACATGTAACCCCTTTATGTTTGTGTAAATACTTCACTTTTTTTTTTTTTTTTTGGAGACAGAGTCTTGCTCTGTTGCCCAGGCTGGAGTGTAGTGGTGTGATCTCCACTCACTGCAACCCTTGCCTCCTGGGTTTAAGCGATTCTCCTGCCTCAGCCTCCCAAGTAGCTGGGATTACAGGCACCTGCCATCACACCAGGCTAATTTTTGTATTTTTAGTAGAAACAGGGTTTCGCCACGTTGGCCAGGCTGCTCTCAAACTCCTGACCTCATGATCCACCTACCTCAGCCTCCGAAAGTGTTGGGATTGCAGGCGTGAGCCACCGCAGCCGGCCAATGGTCTTAACTGTACTCATTATTCCTTTTCCTTCCATCCCATCTGTAACAACCTAGACTTCCTCCCTATCTCCTGTTTCTGTTAGTGGCTCTGCTACAAGCATTCATTCTTCTCTCATCTCCCACATCCAATGGGTCTACTTTGGGTTCTCCTTCCACAGTCTCTCCAGCTCTTCCCTTCCATTCCTGTATCTATAACCCTCCTACCTCAGGATAAGAAGCCTTCATTATCTTTTGTATTGTTTTTTTTTTTTTAAAAAGTCCCCTCAGCAGGAGGGAATTTCTAGGGGTGATGAAATGTTCTACATGTTGAGAGGGATGTAGGTTACATGGTTGTATCCATTTGGCAGAACTTATCAAACTGTGTATTTATGATCTGTGCATTTCACTATTTTTGAATTACGTATCAAGTTTAAGTTAAACAAAATAAACCACAAAACTACATATCCAAGTCTCCCTTAAAGCTGGATATGGCCAACTGACTAAGTTCTGGCCAAGAGAACATAAACAGAAGTGTTCCAAGTATTGTCTCTGACTTCCAAGAAGGCCCTTTAAAGAGTTAACTTAGCTAGAAAGGGTCCTTCTGTGCTCATCTCCCTCTCCCCAATCACCTTTCCTTCCTTCTGTCTGCTATCTGGAATGCAAATGAGATGAATTAAGCTCTAGAAGCCATATTAGATCATGAGATGACCAAGAGGATGGAGGCTGCATGCTAGGATGGTGAAGCACGAAGCCTAAGTCCTTGCTAACTGGAGAGCCACCATGCCAGCTCTGGCTTGCCTACCACCAGACTCTATCTATCTATCTATCTATCTATCTATCTATCCATCCATCCATCCATCCACCCACCCACCTACCCACCCACCGACCTACCTACCTACCTATGATGGAGTCTGGCTCTGTTGCCCAGGCTGGAGTGCAGTGGCACGATCTTGGCTCACCACAACCTCCACCTCCTGGGTTCAAGCGATTCTTCTGCCTCAGCCTCCTGTGTAGCTGCAACTATAGGTGCGTGCCACCACACCTGGCTTTTTTTGTGTGTGTGTGTATTTTTAGTAGAGACGGGGTTTCACTGTGTTAGCCAGGATCGTCTCGATTTCCTGATCTCATAATCTGCCCGCCTCTTCCTCCTAACGTCCTGGGATTACAGGCGTGAGCCACGGCCCCTGGCCTACCAAACACTTTTATTTTTTAGTTGTATTTGAAGCCCCATTCTTTGTGAGGGGGGGAAAAAAGTCTAGAAAAGTATAGTAGTGCAAAGGGGGAAAGAGTAGTTCGATCTGTAACTGGCTGTGAACAATCGAGATGCCTATCTTCAAACCAGCCGCCACTTTGTTTTTTTTTTTTTTGAGATGAGGGTCTCACTCTGTCATTCAGGCTGGAGTGTAGTGGCATGATCTTGGCTCACTGCAACATCCGTCTTCTGGCCTCAAGTGATCCCTCCTGCCTCAACCTCCTGAGTAGCTGGGACCACAGGTTCATGCCACCATACCCAGCTAATATGTATATTTTTTTGTAGAGATGGAGTTTCGCCATATTCCCCAGGCTGGTCTTGAACTCCTAGACTCAAATGATCTGCCCGCTTCCTAAAGTGCTGGGATTATAGGCATTAGCCACCAGACCAAGCTCACCGTTTTTTCTTTTTCTTTTTTATTTAATAGAGTCTCCCTCTGTTCCCCAGGCTGGAGTGCAGTGGTGTGATCTTGGCTCACTGCAACCTCCACCTCCTGGGTTCAAATGAGCATATCTGGTTAATTTTTGTTTGTTTATTTATTTATGACAGAATCTCACTCTGTCTTGCCCAGGCTGGAGTGCAGTGGTGTGATCTCGGCTCACGGCAGCCTCCGCCTCCCGGGTTCAGGCAATTCTCCTGTCTCAGCATCCAAAGTAGCTGGGACTACAGGTGTGCACTACCACACCAGGCTAATTTTGTGTTTTTAATAGAGATGGGGTTTCACCATGTTGGCCAGGCTGGTGTTGAACTCCTGACCTCAGGTGATCCACCCGCCTCAGCCTCCCAAAATGCTGGGATTACAGGTGTGAGCCACCATTCATGGCCCCAGACACCTTTTAACTAAGGCAGAAATAAACATCTATCTTGTTTAAGAAAAGAAAAAGTCCGGGCGTGGTGGCTCACTCCTGTAATCCCATCATTTTTTGGGAGGCTGAGGCAGGAGGACTGCTTGAGGCCAGGAGTTCAAGACCAGCCTGGGCAATACTGCAAGACCGTATCTCTACAAATAATTTAACAATTAACTAGGTGTGGTGGCATGCACTTGCGATCCTAACTACTCAGAAGGCTAATGTGGGAGAACTGCTTGAGCCCAGGAGGTCGAGGCTGCAGTAAGCTATGATCACACCGCTGTACTCCAGCCCAGGTGACAGAGAGAGATTTTGTCTAAAAAAATAAGCCCCTCATCCCTAGCCTCTCCCTACTTTGGACCATTGTGTACCACTGTGCCCGGCCAAAAAAAAAGTTTTTAATTAGCTGGGCATGGTGGTATGTGCCTGTGGTTCCAGCTACTCAGGAGGCTGAGGCAGGAGGATTGCCTGAGAGGTTGAGGCTGCAGTGAGCTGTGTTTGTGCCATTACACTGGTGACAGAGCCAAGACCCTGTCTCAAAAAAAAAAAAAAATCAAATTTTAAACCCAGATTTTCATATGCTGACTCAGGCTTTTACTGTATTACCAATGTGTTATAAATAAACACTTAACATTTAAGCTGGGCATGGTGGCACATGCCTGTAATCCCAGCACTTTGGGAGGCCGAGGCGGGCAGATCACAAGGTCAGGAATTTGAGACCAGCCCGACCAACATGGTGAAACCCCATCTTTACTAAAAATACAAAAAATTAGCCCGGACTTTTTCTTTTCTTAAACAAGATAGATGTTTATTTCTGCCTTAGTTAAAAGGTGTCTGGGGCCATGAATGGTGGCTCACACCTGTAATCCCAGCACTTTGGGTGGCTGAGGCGGGTGGATCACCTGAGGTCAGGAGTTCAACACCAGCCTGGCTAATACAAAAAATTAGCAACTGTACTGTTGCTGTCTACAGTTTTAGTCCCATCACCTGCCCACTAAAAAGCCTACCATGGCTTCACATTGCTCACATGAATAAAATTCCAACTCACTGACATCCCAACAGAAAGCTTGTCCTCCAGCCCTAATCCGCTTTTCCAAACTTGCCTTTTATAAAACTGAATGCCTTTGAGAGACAGACACCTCATGTTTCTCATTTCTAAATCTTCATTGCTAGTATAGTGTCTGACATATAAACGCTCGGTAAATGTTTGTGAATTGAGCCAAATCCCCTTCCTGCTCATGGAATGTGGTCTGGCATCATACAAACCTACATCTTGTGTTTTCATCTCTGTGCCTGAACTCATAGGTTTCTTTTACCTGTCAAGTTTCCTCCAGGCTAAGCTCAAATATCATCTCCTCTGTCAAGTCCCGATTCTCTTAGCTAGGGGCAACTTCCCTTATTTCTGAGCTCCAGGCATACACTTGTGGACATTATTATATTTTTCCTTTTGTTGCAGTTATTTGTGTATGCCCCATTCCTCCCTTCCTATGTCCCCCAAAGAGCCAGCTAACTGATGGAAAGGTCAAGGCTGCAATCATGTCTGGAGCTAGGTACTAGCTACACAATATCCTCCAAACAATAGATTCTAGACAGTATGTTTTATTTTGAAGAAATTATACTATGAAATACTGAGAAGCCATTAAAAGGAGATCTAATTATACTAATGTAGAAAATCTCTAAGGCAAATGTATATACCCTAAGTAAAAAACCAAATAGCAGAATAACAGATGTGATATGAGCCCATTTATATTTTAACCCCTCCCCAAACATGTATCAGTACATACATTTAGAAAAGGAACTAGAAGGATGCACATCAAATAGCTGAGGATGGTTACGTTTGGGGATGGGAGTGCGAAGAGTGGAGGGGAATGTCCCACATGTTGCTCTGTATATTTATTACTTTGGTTATAAAAATAATTTTCCTGCTCAGATGTTACTTCTCAGGTTATAAATTTTTAAGTTAAATATTAAACGAATGAACAAGATATACAGCAATACAAAGGAATGAGTGGGAGGTGTTAAATGAGTTGTGCTAACAGAGCTCAAGGAGCCAGAGAGGGGAAAAACTATGAAAGTCCTTGTGGTTGCAGAGGGCACAGGCAGCTTTGTGGAGGAGGTAAAACTTGAGCTACATCTTGCAGTGAGATTTTTAAACAAGTGAGAAAGGAGGTAAAGGCAGAGGGCCAGATGTTTGGGAAAAATGAATGGACCAATTTGGCTCAAGTAAGGGATTTGGCCAGAGACTAGAGGGAGGTGGTTGGAGAGGGAATTAAGGGCTAGTTGTGGAGAACCTTGAATGTCAGACTAAGGCAGTGGGAACACATTGATAGTTTCTAAGCAAAAGGGTGACACAGCATACTGCACTGATGCATCAGCAGACTGGAACAGGGGCATGAAGGTGGAAGGCTATTGTCTTATCCAGGTCTGAGGCTCTGTTCAGGAACCCAAAGGGGAAGAGGAATAGAGTAAGAGAGGGTGGTCGCAGAAATGGAAAGGGCAAAACTATTAAAGACAATATCCACTCACAGGCAGCATAAGCCCACCTGCACCCTGGAGGGACCAGAAAAGGAGCTTTTTCCTTAGATCAAGTTAGAAGAAATCTAAACAACAGAGAAAGGTGACATGATTCTTGCAAAGGGAGGAGAGTCGGCCCAACCCTGGCTGGAGATCACAGAACCGTTCTTAGAAAAGCCTCCACCCTCAAAGGTGTCTATGTCAGTGAGTAAGAAAAACCCTACCCAGTCCCCCAGCTTCCAGGACTCATAGGGCACCTACCACACCCAGCTTGGTTAAAGACAATGTTGTTTCTTAATTCATCCATTTGTTCATCAAAGTTGCATACCTATTATGTGCCAGACAGTAAGCAGAACACTGCTTTTTTAAAATTTTTTTTTTTTTTTTGAAACAGAGTCTCGCTCTGTCACCCAGGCTGGAGTACAGTGGTGCAATCTCAGCTCACTGCAACCTCCGCCTCCTGGGTTCAAGTGATTCTCCAGCCTCAGCCTCTTGAGTAGCTAGGATTACAGGTGCGTGCCACCACACTGGGCTAATTTTTTGTATTTTTAGTAAAGATGGGGTTTCACCATGTTGGTCAGGCTGGTCTCAAATTCCTGACCTTGTGATCTGCCCGCCTCGGCCTCCCAAAGTGCTGGGATTACAGGCATGTGCCACCATGCCCAGCTTAAATGTTAAGTGTTTATTTATAACACATTGGTAATACAGTAAAAGCCTGAGTCAGCATATGAAAATCTGGGTTTAAAATTTGATTTTTTTTTTTTTTTTGAGACAGGGTCTTGGCTCTGTCACCAGTGTAATGGCACAAACACAGCTCACTGCAGCCTCAACCTCTCAGGCAATCCTCCTGCCTCAGCCTCCTGAGTAGCTGGAACCACAGGCACATACCACCATGCCCAGCTAATTAAAAACTTTTTTTTTGGCCGGGCACAGTGGTTCACGCCTGTAATTCCAGCACTTTGAGTGGCTGAGGTTGGAGGACTGCTTGAGCCCAGGAGTTCGAAACCAGTCTGGGCAACATAGTGAAATCCCATCTCTATTGTCATGTTGCCCAGGCTGATCTCAAATTCCAGGCTCAAGCCATCCTCCTGCCTCAGCCATCCAAAGTGTTGAGATTATAGACATAAGCCACTGTGCCTGGTCTGGTGTTGCATTTGCAAGGGTATGCATATCCCAGCAGACTAGATGTTTTCTTTCAGGTATGTTTATGCACACATTCATCCAAGAATGAAGCAGTTACCTCCTTCCTCCACTCTTCCCCTGTGGCTGTTCTAACCAAGGAGGTATCATCCCATCTATACAAGATTTGGCAAAGACAAGAACAGATTCCCCATCTCCTGTCTATAGCCTAAAGCTAAGATAGTGTCCTTTATTACTATATTCAGAACTCAGAAAGAATCCCTGTGGGTCAGAGCCCCAAACTAAGCCCTCCAAGCCTTAAAAGTCCTTCTACTCAATTCTATGCTGGGAGGCCCCTCAACAATGTATGGGATGGAGGGGTGAAGGTAGAGATGGGCAGGAAGCATGTGCCAGGTGGAAAACCCCATTCTCAAACCTGCTGCCTTGCCTGAACTGGACTGCCAGACAGCTCTCAAAATGCTTTGTTTGTGAGGAAGCGTGAGGGAAGAAAGGGTACATGGGTAGAACTGGTCAGCCCTCTGCATAGATAGCCAGGGTTTTGGACTGAGTGTCTTTTCTCCTCTACCATGTTCAGCTCAGAAGCCAGAATTACTCAACTGGAGGCCAGATACTCTGTTCTGTAACTCACAGCCAACATGATACACAAACAGACACTCACCTTCAAGCCTTGATAATGAATGGTCCCAACCCAACTTCCTCTCTTCTACACCTCCAACCACTGCCTTCAGTGGCTTTGCTCCCTTTACCCTACTAAATGATTCAATTTCCTCTGTCCTAACTCTCTTCCCTTTTCTCAGGAATTCAGAGTCATTCTTACCCATACCAGCAATCAAAGTCAGGAAACCCAATTAGACAGAAAATCTTGCAGAGGAAGGCAGGCATCCGGATCCTATCACTCCCCAGTGATCAGCATGACACTCTCTTTTCTCCAGCTACTGGGTTAGAAAGTGAGAAAACTGGATTCTGGCTCTCCTACCTTTGCACCCTTCAGAATTGGAAAAGCAGCTTTTCTGCCAGGCACAGTGGCTCATGCCTGTAATCCCAGCACTTTGGGAGGCCAAGGTGGGCAAATCGCTTGAGGTCATGAGTTCAAGACCAGCCTGGCCAACATGGTAAAACCCCATCTCTACTAAAAATACAAGAATCAGCTGGGCATGGTGGCACATGCCTATAGTTCCAGCTATGCTGGAGGCTGAGGCAGGAGAATCGCTTGAACCTGAGAGGCGGAGGCTGCAGTGAGCCGAGATCACGCCATTGCACTCCAGCTTGGACAAGAATGAGACTCGCTCTCAAAAAACAATTAGCTGGGTGTTGTGGTGTATACCTGTAATCTCAGCTACTGGGGAGGCTGAGGCACAAGAACCACCTGAACCCGGAAGGCAGAAGTTGCAGTGAGCCGAGATCACGCCACCTCATGAGCCAAGATCACATCGCTGCACGAGCCAAGATCACATCACTGCACTCCAGCCTGGGTGACAGAGACTGTGTCTCCACAAAAAAAAAACAAAAACAAACAAAAAAACTCAAAACTTTTCTTAGTAATATGACTGCCGCCCAAAGACACTACTCCCCACACTAACCAGTGGCAATGGAATGGGTGTCCCCCAACTCTCACAACCACATGGTGCATTACAGACATCCCAAAGGATTCCAGAGCACCCCAGAAACGGATCCCCAGATGCCCAAAAACATCGAATACACTAAATACATACTTGTCAACTTCCTGCTGTAACCAACCTAGGTGCTTAAACTGGAAGTGGTGTGTGCAGTGAATCCCCAGAGCCTTCAGACCTTCTACCTCAAGGCTGAGAAACTCACACATACATTCATTCTTGGCCACTGCCCCTATATTCCGGAATGAAGTGGAGGGTTTTGCCCTCCATCCAACCTTGGCCAACCTAAGCCCTTCCACTGACTTTCTACAGGCTCATTTGGGAAGCTCCCTTGCCCAGATTATCCTGAAATGGACCTTGGGTCCAAGTCTTCCGCCAGTCCATAACTAACGCTATTCATGTTCTGGAAGATGGGGTTGTAGTTTGTCCTAAGAGCTGGGTGCTAAGCATTTACCTCCCAGGTTCAGTCTCCTCTGAAGGTTTAAGCAACTGCCACGAGAGGGCTCCCCTCTACCTCCTTCCTGGCATTCTAAATTGAGTACTAAGGGACAGAAAGGAATAGCTCACCCTCTTCTCCAAGTTGTTCAGGGGTCCAAAGACCCCCCCACTGGCCCACCATTCAACTAAAGTCCTCTCCATTATCTTTATCTTATGAGAGGTTGTAGCTCTAAAAAGTATCTACTTGCTAATATAGAAATAAAACAGTTGGGAAAGATACTCTTATCAGCAGCCTGTTACCAAGCAGAACTTTAGAGGAGCCTAGAAGGAAGAAAATGTCATCTGATCTTGAGGAGTAGGTGGGGAATGTTTAAAGTTGGGATTGATGAGATGTCTGGTTGGAGTAGTTTGAGAGTTACATATGGCGGAAGCACTGGTCCCTGAGGGTGATGGCCTATTCATAACAGAAGAGTTGAAAAGGAAACTTGGCTGGGGAGGCAGCAGGGAAATAACTGAATACAAATTATATGCTTAACACTGGTACTTGGGGCTCTCAAACTTATTATATGCTTAAATCCTATCCCTTTCCCACAACAGCAGGCTGGGAAGACCCCTGTCCTCAAAGCTTAAGAAAACAGTAAGAGTGGGAAAGGCTTGCCTGGCTTTCCCAGACCTCACCTACCCTAAAAGTGGCACCATCCCTTTCTTTGCCTGGAGCCAGACACTGGTAGCAGGAGAGGAACAGAATAGTGGTAGCCGGGGGAATGGGAGGACAGCAGCTTTATGGAAAAGGTCTATTCCTCAGGACATTTGTGGGATCTCTGGATGAGGCTTGGCATCCTGACAATGAAAAACCACATGCCTGAAGTAGAGCTGATGCAGGGCTGTCAGTTCTAAGAAGGATCAAGGCCATTACACTGCCCGGACGTTTATCTTTCATGCTTATTCACTGCCAAAGTCCAGAACTAGACTGGTGAGAGGTCTCTGTTCAAACTAGAAGCATCTCATGTGCAGAGCTGAGGAGATCTGAGAGTAGAGGCATATGGGTCCTCCAAGTTCAGAGCCCTTCGGCCAGTGAAGTCCCTACAGTCTACCAACAGGTGATAAATACGGCTAATTTCAGATTTAAACCTTTCAGAACTAGAGGAGGAAAGTCACAAAGCCCTCACACTCTGATGCCCAATTCACTTGGGCTCCCCCCCTGGGATATGATGGGAAGAAATAAGCAGTGTGGAGTGGGACTAGGTTCCTCCATAACCCTATTCTCTTATCAATCAAGTGTGCCTTTTACTCCTTTGCTAAAAGAAGGAGCACAATGGAGAGAGGGACCAGAAACAGAACCACCCTCACCACTGAACCACTGCCACATGGCTGCTGCACAGCAAGGATGAAGGTCTGCTCCAAAGCTGCATAAAACAAGTTTAATTTCCAACCAGGGTCACAGTCATCGCGTTATCCCACGTTTTGAGCAAGGATAGAGAAGGTGAGTTATTAAACAGATACAGTCTACATTCCAGAGGAGGAAAAAAGAAGAGAAAACCCAGTTCAGAACTGCAGTTACCACTATAACACCACAGACAAACTTTGGGGTGGGGGAAGGGGGAAGTCCTCAGGAAGTAGAAAGCCAGAATCAGGGAAAGCATAAAATTAAACCTACCAGAAGAGAGCAGGAGAGGGAGTGGGCAGAAATGGAATGAAACACCCAATCCCAAAAGAGCTGTTAAGTGAATGGGAATGTAGAAAGGACCACCCCTGCCAAGGGCTTAGCAGCCAGGGATACTACCAAGGTCACTTACTGCCCCCTGCTGGACAGATCTGGGGCAGCACCAAGGCAACCTTTTAACACTTTCAGCCCCAGATTGGTCCCTAGAGCCCTAAAACACAAGGTGAGGGGTGAGGCCTGAAGTGAAGAAAACCCATTTAGGATTGGCATCTAACTAGAGAAAGACAGGGAATGAGGCAGGAGAAGAGGTAAAGTCCTCACGAACCACAAAGATAGAGTGGAGAACCCTAAGTTGGAAAAAAATATACATGGAAAAGGGCAAACAGGCAACAGCAGTGAATGACTTGAGGTTGAAAAGGAAAGAGTTCAAGGAGGGAGATGCAATGGGAAATAGAGCAAATAAAAAGTATGGAGGGACGCATCCGTGGGGTCAAGGGAATGAATACATTTTTAAATGAAATAGAACCTCTAACACCCCCCAACACACCACACCACACAGACACACACACACACACACACACACACACACACACACACACATGCACACGCATACTTGCCTAGAGAGCAAGATACCTGCACACACCTGCTGCATCCTGGGTAAAACACTACTAAGTAACTGGCACTGAGGGAGATACCCCTGGAACCTCTTTCACAGTTCAATCTTGGATGGGGTTACTGGTATTGATCTGCCTGCTATAGACAAAAGTGGCCAGGAAACCTGGCCCCATGGAGTGGGGCTTGAGACAGCCCCACTGAGAAGGGGTCCCTCAGCCATGCTGTGGGGCGGGGCCCTGGGCCGTGACCTTAGCAGAAAGGTTATGGGCAGCTGTCTCAGAGCTCAGGGCACAGCCAGCACACACAGGAGCCCACAGGACAGCCATGTCTTCACAGAAACTACGGGAAGTCAGGACACAGGCCAGGACCTCGGGGACAAGTGCCCTCTGCAGACAGACGCAGCAGCAGATGCTGAACAACTACATAATAATGGGGGGAAGACCACTGCATCCCACAAGCACTGACAACCACTTCAGGATTTTATTCCCTCCACTCTAACCCCCAGATCCATTTATGAGAAGTAGGTGAGGAGGGCAGGGACATGGAGGGTGAAGGGACAGCAAGGATGATCTGAGGGCCTGGAAACAATTGAAAATCTTCATCCTTTAGCACATCCTGGACTAGAAAACAAGAGTTGGAGAAGAGGGGGGCTGATGCTGAGGTCAGCTATGTCACCCCACTCCCCAGCTCCTCATTAGAACACCCAGTCAGCCCTGGTCAGGCCAGCAGGACTACTAGGGTGAGAAAACTTCTGACCAAGGACAGATGAATCATCCAGCTCCCAAGATCAGAAGGGTAGGGGGCACTGCAAGGCAGGAACAGGATTGATCTATGCCTCACCTTCTCCTAATAAAAAAAGGGAATGAAGATGGAAAATCTGAGGACTTCTCCTCCCTTCTCCCATGCCCTGGGTCCCTAACACACACCGTGGACTTGCCATTCCCCACCTCCCCATCAAGCTCCAGAGGAACAGATCTGAGGATGGCGAGGGAGGATCAGTTGAACATTCTAAGCTGGTAAGAGTGAGTGTGTAGGTTCCTCTCTCCTTCTCAATAACAAGGCAGAGCAGAGTGGCATCTCCTTGGGAACAGTCATCTAGAGATAAATGCCACCCTTCAGCCCTAAGAAGGGTGGAGAGAGGAGTACAAGGAAAATGGTGGTGGAGAATCTATCATCTGTCCTTTCATCCAGAAAAACCTACCTGCAGAGAATAGGGTAACCAGTCAAAGACTGGGCAGTCCAGCCTGACTAATGCCCTCCTACCTCCTTCCCTTAATCTCACCAACATGGAAGGGGCAGATGACAGGCTCCAGTGGGCAGTGTCCTGGCTGCAAGCCCTGAGCTTCACTCCACCCACTCCCCAATTCCCCCTGGCCCCGATGAATATATCTCTCTATACATGTATATACAGGCGCACACATGCACGCACACACAGAGGCCCGTGCAACTTCCATGTAGAACAGGGAGAGGGTAGCAAAGGAAAGGCAGACAGGGAACGGAGGGCTTGTGGGGACAGGGAAAGGACTCAGATGCCAAGAGCACAGCAACCACTGCCAAACAAAGAGAATACCCCACCCGACCTCCCGAAACCCAGAGGGTGAGAGAGAGAAGGGCCATCCCATGAAACCATAACAACCTTGTTTTTGTTTTAAATCCAGTAAAATTGGAATGATTCATCATCAGGACAGCAATTAGGGATTGGTCATATAGGTGGACAGGAAAAAGGAGGGGAGGCAGGGGAGGCAAGGCTCTTGCTGGGCATGCGGACATGATACCCAGGGCCCTGGCCACACTTGCAATGGAGAGGAAGGGGTAGGACTGGGGCAGGGTGACAGTAGGTATGTCAGGGGTGGGTGGGGCACTTGGATAGGGCTGCCTGGCTCTCACTTCTTGTTTTTGAGCTGATTGGCCAGCCAGTCCAGGCCTTCGTACAGCCCATCCCCGCTGGTGGCACAGGTGGCCTGAATGTACCAGTTACGGTGACGAAGGGAATGCAGGCCCAGCTTGTCTGTGATCTCAGCAGCGTTCATAGCATTAGGCAGATCCTGGAGCACGAGGGAGACACACAAAAAGAAGCCTCAGGATTTTTTAAAGGCTTCTAGAACACCCATCTACCAAAGAAATGTGTACCAGCACCTTCCCCTCCTCCTTTATTTTAGGAAACCCACAACAAGATCCTAAGGAGCTACTTTGGATTTAGTCACCCTAGAACCCAAGATTCAAGGCACTAGAGGTCACTGTACTGAGGCATTGGAAACCAAATATGAGGTTGGTAGGTTAGTAGAGACGTGATTCAGACTGACCAAAGAATCAGGTCTGTCTGACAGCAGGAGTGAGGCCAATTCTGCTAAAGTAGATAATAGGCAAGATGAAAGAAAGATTTGAGGCGATCCCTGAGGACTGATATGTTGCTAAATAAAGCTGGGGTGGGGCACAAGAAGAGGCACATAAAGAAGCCAACTACTCAATTTCCCACACTTCTAAAATTGAGAGCATAGTAACAGCGTTTCCCATGTAACAGGCCCAAGACCCAATGATTTCCACAGCCAGTTTCCACAGCCAAATTCAGGGGTGGGAAGAACTCTCACCTGTTTGTTTGCAAAGACAAGGAGCACAGCATCCCGGAGCTCGTCCTCCGCCAGCATCCTCATCAGCTCTTCCCGGGCCTCATTTACTCGCTCCCGATCATTGCTGTCGACCACAAATATCAACCCTAGGGAGGCAGAGCATGGGCTGCACTAAGATGGCAGGTAACCCCTTGCCCCCAACCAAAAGACAATACCTGCCTGACACCCTCCAAATATTTGCTCCCTTTCCTCCCTTTCTCCCACCCCCAGGAGCTGCAGCAGGGTAACAGTTGGCCACACATAAACAAGAAAGACAGCCACACTCTCTGCTCATACTCAGCCAACCCACGCTAGGCCTGGGCATACCTTGGGTGTTCTGGAAATAGTGTCTCCAAAGGGGCCGAATCTTGTCCTGGCCACCCACATCCCACACTGTGAAGCTGATGTTCTTATATTCCACTGTCTCCACGTTGAACCCTTTGGAAGAAAACAGGCAATGACCACTTGGCCTCAAACACTAGGCCCGCAAACAACATCACAATGAGATTGGTTCTGCTTTCCCCCAGTGGGGGCCACAACACCAACAATGGAAAAAAAGCTACGGCTTCCTCAGACCTGGTAATCCTTAACCTAGCAGCCTAAAGGCCAAACTGAAAACCGAGGAGAAGTAGAAGAGGATAAGGAAGGTCGGTCAAGAGGCTCACAGTTGCCTGGGTAATGTGGGCCAACTATTCTGACTTTTCCACTCAGTCTTTGGCTCTCCCTCCCGCAAAATGACTCAGCCCTACTTCAGTACTTTGGCCATCAGAGTTGGCTTCAGCTAAGATGTGGGGTCTGAGAGGCAGACTGAAGAAAGGGAAGTGAGCTGGCATCCTGGAGTCCCAAAGACAGAGCCAGCTGACAATGCTGACTAGAGCCCCCATCTACATGGCAAATGTTCTCCCTCCCTTCAGCAGACTGTAACCAAGATTGGCCACCAAAGATCTAACCCCAAGCAATTCCAGGCCTTTGGCAGGAACATCAAAGCCTTTCACCTGCTTTCCAAACAACACAAAGAACAAACCAACTCCGTGCCTAAGGGCAACTGTTGAGTGCCAGGCCATGGAAGCTCCCACAACAGGGAGAGCCAGATTAGGTGGGCAAACAGCAGCCCCAGCAACTACTAGTAAGTTAAACAACACCCACCTCTTTTCTGAACTCCACAAATTGCATAGACTTTCCTGGGGAGAAGAGGCCAGGTGGGGGAACCAGGAACAGGTGCCCTGCCCTGCCTCCGCTGCCAGCATGAAAGCCCCCGTCCAAGCTGTGCTCTTACCAATGGTAGGGATGGTGGTGACGATCTCCCCGAGTTTCAGCTTGTATAGGATGGTGGTCTTTCCTGCAGCATCCAGGCCCACCATCAGGATGCGCATCTCCTTCTTCCCAATCAGGCTCTTGAGAAGGTTTCCAAAGATATTGCCCATGATCACAGCAGCTGCTTTCTAGGGACAGTGGGGCCCAAGTGGGGGCAGTGGCAGTCTGGTTTTGGCCTGGTCCCTAGTATGGAGGACTTGATCCTAGACAAAAGAAATGTAAAATTGTACCATCATTTGCTTGTCAGGACTTCCAAGTAAATGGAATTTGCTAAGGTCATGGCTAGAGCTCATTCATGACAAACTGAGAGCCTGAGGGGACTATATACATACCAAGGCCCACTCAGATACATACTGAATCTTTGGGAAAAGAAACAAAGCAGTGAACAGTAAGGATCCCTGCTCTGCCAGCAATCTAACCATGTGACTCTGGCCAAGTTCTTTCATCTTTCCATACCTGCACCTGTAAACGGAGGGGGGACTGAATTAGATGATGTCTAAAGTCCCTTCAGTTCTGACATCCTATCCTATACCCCAAGGCATTGCAAGATCATTAATGCCCCTCCCTCTCCTAACCTTACCCTGAGACTTCTGGAAAGGATGGGAGTGGAATGAGGAGTGGCTTTCTGTGGCTGCTGACAAGGTTCAGGCTTGCCAGTTTCCCAAGGTTTATGCTCTCTGCTCTAATCAAGAGACTGCCCCTTCCCTTCTTATATTTCTGCAACTCCATCTTTCTTCCACACCAAAATAAATGAGACTTAAAGAAAGCCGCACTCCTAAAAGAGGCTGATCCTTTACATTCTGTGGAATGCCAGCTGCTAATGTTGTGCCCTGTTCAAACAACAGTGCACTGACGGTAGAGAGGTGGGATATGGCAGGGCTATCCTTTACTCCTCAGCTAAGTGTATCCTAGGCTCACTGTGGCCCATCCAAGGAGAGCTGTTCCACATGGTTGCGGCAATGGGGCAGTGATCTCACTGGTTCTCTGCTTTTTCCCTAAGCCTTTTGGCCTATTCTCCACATACTAGGGTAGTTTTAAAACCAAACTCATGTCATATGATTCCTTTGTTCAAAACCCTCTTGTGGCTTCATAGCACCTTTTCAGTAAAACCCAAGGCCCAAACCATGGCTAACAAGGTCCTACATGACCTACACTCCCCTCTACTTTTCTCACGAGATCTACCACTCTCCCTTTGCTTACTCCACTCCAATTCCCCAACACTTTCGTTTCCTGCCTCAAAGGTTTTTTTTTTTTTTTTTTTTTAAGAGGCGAGGTCCTACCATGTTGCCCAGACTGGTCTCAAACTCCTGGGTTCAAGCAATCCTCCTGCCTTACCCTCCCAGGGTACTGGGATTACAAGCATGAGACACCATGCCTGGCCCAAAGCTTTCATATTTGCTATCACTTCTGCCTGGAATGCTTCTCTCCCAGATAACCATCATGGTTACCCCTTCACCCCCTTTAGTTGTCTGTTCCACTGTCACCTACCAAAGAGGCCTCCCACAACCACCTACATAACACACACACACAGACACACACACACCACTCCCTACCCCATTTATCCCGCTTTACTTTTCTTCATAACATTTATCACCATCTGACACATTATATATTTATTTCTTGCTGATTATTTTATTCTTCCTATGATATCAGCTCCTTATGTGTTTTGTTCACTGCTGTGTCTCCAGTACCAAGAATCGTGCCTAGCACATGATAGCTGAATAACTGAACTAAGCTCCAGGGTCTCTACTGACTTTACTGGCAGCTCACTCAGACTGGATGCTATGCCCGGTATATGGCAGGCATGTAACCAATACCTGCTGATGCTGGGCACAGTGGTTCACACCTGTGTAATCGCAGCACTTTGGGAGGCCAAGGTGGGTGGATCACCTGAGGTCAGGAGTTTGAGACTAGTCTGGTCAACATGGTGAAACCCCATCTCTACTAAAAATACAAAAATTAGCCGGGAGTCATGGCATGTGCCTGTAGTCCCAGCTACTCAGGAGGCTGAGGCAGGAGAATCACTTCAACCTGAGAGGTGGAGGTTGCAGTGAGCCAAGATCACGCCATTAAGTCCCAGTCTGGGTGACAGAGCGACACTCCATCTCAAAAACAAACAAACAAATAACCTGCTGAAAGGATGAACAGGAGTATTAAGAACCACTGCATCCCCTTTAGCTGCCATCTTGCGTCCCCGCGTGTGTGCGCCTAAGCTCAGCTGGTCCACCCGAGACCCCCTGAGCACCAACCCTAGTCCCCCACGGGACCCCTTATCCGCTCCGACAAGATGAAAGAAACAATCATGAACCAGGAAAAACTCGCCAAACTGCAGGCACAAGTGTGCATTGGTGGGAAAGGAACCGCTCGTAGAAAGAAGAAGGTGGTTCATAGAACAGCCACAGCAGATGATTAAAAAACTTCAGTTCTCCTTAAAGAAGTTAAGAGTAAACAACATCTCTGGTACTGAAGAGGTGAATATGTTTACAAACCAAGGAACAGTGATCCACTTTAACAACCCTAAAGTTCAGGCATCTCTGGCAGCAAACACTTTCACCATGACAGGCCATGCTGAGACAAAGCAGCTGACAGAAATGCTACCCAGCATCTTAAACCAGCTTGGGGCAGACAGTCTGACTAGTTTAAGGAGCCTGGCTGAAGCTCTGCCCAAACAATCTGTGGATGGAAAAGCACCACTTGCTACTGGAGAGGAGGATGATGATGAAGTTCCAGATCTTGTGGAGAATTTTGATGAGGCTTCCAAGAATGAGGCAAACTGAATTGAGTCAACTTCTGAAGATAAAACTTGAAGAAGTTACTGGGAGCTGCTATTTTATATTATCACTGCTTTTTAAGAAATTTTTGTTTATGGATCTGATAAAATCTAGATCTCTAACATTTTTAAGCCCAAGCCCCTTGGACACTGCAGCTCTTTTCAGTTTTTTGCTTATACGCAATTCATTCTTTGCAGCTAATTAAGCCGAAGAAGCCTGGGAATCAAGTTTGAAACCAAGGTTAATAAAGTTCTTTGCCTAGTTAAAAAAAAAAAAAAAAAAAAAAAGAACCACTGTATCTATGCATCTACTTAGAACACTTCACTGGCAGAAAAAAAAAAAAAAAGAACCATTGTAAAGGCACAAAATGTCTATCTGCTCACCCCAGCCATTGCCTCAAGAGAGAATCAGATTCTATGCACAGGATAGCCACAGAAATGCATCTTTGAAACAATAATAAAATGAGGATTCAGAATCACCCATACAAGCCAGTTCTCTGTGCCTGCAGGAGGCATGTGTCAGCGGGCAGCTTATTCAGCAATCACCATATGCCAGCTGCTGGCATTTTCTACAGAGTCTGGGAACCAGAGACACACACACACCCCAAACCCAGCAGCCGAAGGGACAGGTCAAGACAAAGTATGCCTAAACCCAAGAATGTGAAAGGTGGATGGGAAGGAATCCTATTTACAAGCTAAAGCATGGGGGTTTGGTGGGGTTTGGTTTTTTCAAAACCTTGTGACATTTCCCCCTAACATCCTTCTCAGTTTGCAGCAAATTCCAAACTAGTGCAACTGAGCCAGATCAACAGTCCCTGAGACCAAAGTACTAGTCCGTCATAACAAAAAAAAAAAAAAAAAAAAAAATCCCAGAAACAATGAGTGCTTATGGAGTGTTTCATCTTCAAAAGGCCTCCTCAGACTGCCACTAACGAGCCAGGTGTGGCACTCTCAGTAGGTTCCCCAGATGAGTCCTACCCTTGACCCAGAGGGTTCATATCCCAGGAAGAAGGGCTGGCTCAACCTTAGGGTTCAACTTCAGTCGAGACACCTGCTAGCCTTCCTCCCTGCCCTACCTTCCTCAACTCACCCAGGTGGACAGACTCTAGAGGATCCTTGAGGGACCTACCCAGCTAAGAGCAGCTCCCATCAGTCTTGGCAATTTGTAGTAGTCTAACTTGGTTATACTACTAACACCTCCCGAAATTTAAACCTTCCCCAAGTCTTCCTAGTCTTTAGTCTGCCTCCAGCTCGGGCAGCCTTTCCTTCAGCTCCAGATGACACTTTGCTTTTAAAGGTGTGGTATCAGGCTTTGGCCCAGATTCTGAATTAAATTTATGCCACTCATTTATCTTGCTGTCCTTTATGACTGAAACTATTGCTGATTAAATGCTTACCAACTATGAGTATAGTGGTGGCTGAAAAAGATATAAGGAGCCAATATCCCTTGCCCCAGAACACAGGTACACTGTCCTTTGATTTGTTCCTTTCCTAGGCTGCCATGCTGAAGTCCTGGTTCAAAAGCTGATCCCAATGTTACATCTATTTCTATTTCCTGGCATGCCACATCAAGGCTTTTGAATGACCTTAACCACTCAATGTGGCATTTACTACCTTGTGGAGTTTTTCTTCTTTTATAAGTCTGTGTATTTACTGTCTCCCCAGTTAAACTGTGTATTCCCTATGGGCAAAGACTATGTCTACTTATTTTGAATCTGTCCTCCCTCTAGTGCTAAGTTCACTGCGGGAGTTCAATTAAGCACATTGGCTGATTTAAGCCTCATCTGAGGATGTTCTTACATTATTTCTTCTGTCCAGCAGGATTTGGTATTTCTATGTAATGCACAGTTAGTTGCTTAGATATCCTGTCAAAATTCTCAGCCATTTTCCACACATATTTGACCCATGACTGGTTTGGGAACACCACAAAAGGACTAGAAGACTAGAATTGGTGGGATTCTCTCTTGGCATTTAATACGCAGTGGGACTGATGAATAAAATATCTAACAGCTGGCCAGGTGTGGTGGCTCATGCCTATAATCCCAGCACTTTGGGAGGCTGAGGCGGGCAGATCACCTGAGGTTGGGAGTTCAACACCAGCCTAGCCAACATAGTGAAACCCTATCTCTACTAAAAATACAAAAATTAGCTGGGCGTGGTGGCACGCACCTGTAACACCAGCTACTTGGGAAGCCAAGGTGGGAGAACTGCTTGAACCCGGGAGGTGGAGGGTAGAGTGAACAGAGATCACGCCACTGCACTCCAGCCTTGGCGACAGAGGAAGACTCTGTCTCAAAAAAAATAAAAAATAAAAATAAATAAAATAAAAAATCAGGCACGGTGGCTCATGTCTGTAATCTCAGCACTTTGGGAGGCCGAGGCAGGTGGATCACCTTAGGTCAGGAGTTTGGGACCAGCCTGGCCAACATAGTGAAACCTTATTTCTACTGAAAATACAAAAATTAGCTGGACTTGGTGCCAGGCACCTGTAATCTCAGCTACTCGGGAGGCTGAGGCAGGAGAATTGCTGGAACTGGGGAGGCAGAGGTTGCAGGGAGCCAAGATTGTGCCATTGCACTCCTGCCCGGGAAGACAACAGTGAGACTCCATCTCAAAAAAAAAAAAAATTAGCTGGGCATGGTGGTGCATGCCTGCAGTCCCAGCTACTCCAGAGGCTGAGCCAGGATAATCACCTGAACCCAGGAATCAGAGGTTGCAGTGAGCACTCCAGCCTGGGTAACAGAGTGAGACTCCGTCTCAAAAAATATATATCCACTAGCTATCATGTGTCTTCCTCACGCAGCCCAGGGCCTTGAAACTAATGGACATTATGACTCCTATTTATTTATTTATTTATTTATTTATTTATTTTTTGAGATGGACTCTCGCTCTGTCGCCCAGGCTAGAGTGCAGAGGCAGAGGTTGCAGTGAGCAACCAAGTTCAAGCGATTCTTGTGCCTCAGCCTCCCAAGTAGCTGGGATTACACAGGCATGCGCCACCACACCTTGCTAATTTTTATATTTTTAGTAGAGACAGGGTTTTGCCATGTTGGCCAGGCTGGTCTCAGACTCTTAGCTTCAAGCAATCTGCCTGGGCCTCCCAAAGTGTTCAGATTACAGGCATGAGCCACCATGCCTGGCCATGACTCTTCTGTAAGTATAATCAGGAGCTTGACTTAAATGAGCATTTCAAAGTGGATGCTGGCTTTCTTGGCTTGGCTTTCCCTGTCCCTGCTATTACCAGAGAGCACGCTGCCCTACCACCAAGATGGTAGCAGCTTTCAGCTTTGTGCCATGAACACAAATCTTTGGCTAAAAAGCCTATTCTCACTTTCACAATACTTTCCTAGAAAAAGCACTAGGACGCAGAATGGCAAAGCAAACAAACTGTGAATTCTCTATGTATTATATAGCCTATAGTTACTCTCTTTCACCACAGATGGAACTCCTGTGTTGATAGGGCAAAATGCCAGGCTTCCATTGGCTGTTGGAAACCAAGAATCAGCAGTTAAGACTGAAAGTGAGTGTCACAAGACGAAAAATGGAATATACTAATATTGCTATTAGAGGATATCTCCACGTTCTGTTTTACAGTCAGAAACTTTGTTAACACAGGTAAAAACAACAATAGGAACCCGAATATGTGCTCTAGTACAATCTGTGTAGGACACTGTTGGAGTTCAGTTAAGCACATCAGCTGATTTAAGCCTCATCTGAGGATGTCCTCACTTGAGGACAACTCACTGCCCCCATCTCACCCCCCCAGGAGAAGCAGGCTGTTATTTTAACTGGCTGCTCAGCCATCTTTCCTTGCATATGTTGCAGAACATGCCTGCCTCAATCTCCAGGTGCTTTTGAGAGTCACATCCCAGTCAGCCCATACTCCCTCGAATTGATTCCAGTGAATGATCCAAGAATGTGCTATGAGACACCTCTGAGCAAATTCCTGATCTGGCACTACCACCTCCTCTTCAGGGTCCAGGGGAAGAAGACCAGAGTCTTCCAAACCCTCTGCTGCCAGGCACAGTGCAGTAAAAACAGCTTTGTTCTTAATTTTCAAATTGAAATATTACTGATAGAGATGCTATTTTTAGCACAGCTAAGCAAACAGACCAATACAGTTTAAGGAAACAAAAGCAGAGTATGCCTGTACTGTTTTCTTGGTGCAGCTTGCTTGTGACCTGTGTAAACTCCAAGTTTTTGCATCAAGAGCACTGAAATCAGAATACAAGAATTCCGAGATTAGTATCTCAATGGTTTCTACTGAACTTAAAGATTTCCCAAAGTCAAGAAATAGCTTCTGATGTCAGCTTTTATCCATGCATCAAACATTTATTGGGCATACTGAACTAGGGATACAGAGAGAAAGACAGTTTCTGCCTTCATGAAACTCAGTCTTTAATGGAAAACACAGAATTACAAAACAGTGGGAGGGTAAGAACAGAGTAAGCACATAGTATCACATGGACAGAAAGCTGGAGCATTAAATCAACACTGAAGGGTAAAGGGTGATTCCCAAACATAATTCTCAGGTCACACCTGAGCAGACTCCTAAAGGAAGAAGAGGAAGTAATCAGACAATAAAGAGAAAATGGGGGAGAAGTGTGTGCAAAGGCATAAAGACTGAGCCAGGGTCAGGCGTGGTGGCTCACACCTGTAATCCCAGCACTATGGGAGGAGGAGGTGGGCGGATCATGAGATCAAGAGAAGGAGATCATCCTGGCCAACATGGTAAAACCCCATCTCTACTAAAAATACAAAAATTAGGCCGGGCGCGGTGGCTCACGCCTGTAATCCAAGCACTTTGGAGGCCAAGGTGGGCGGATCACCTGAGGTCGGGAGTTCAAGACCAGCCTGACCAACATGGTGAAACCCCATCTTTAAAAGAAATAAAAATAAAAAAAAAATAAAAAGATTAACTGGGCATGGTGATGCACGCTTGTAGTCCTAGCTACTCGGGGGGCTGAGGCAGGAGAATCACCTGAACCCAGGAGGTGGAGGTTGCAGTGAGCCAATATCGCGCCACTGCACTCCAGCCTGGGTAACAGAGCAAGACTCAGTCTCAGAAAAATAAAAATAAAAACTAAAAGACTGAACCAGACACAGTGGCACACACCTGCAATCCCAGCACTTCGGGAGGCTGATACAAGAAGATTGCCTGAGCCTAGGAGTTCAAGACCAGCCTGGGCAAACTGGCAAAAGCCTGTCACTCCAAAAAAAAAAAAAAAAAATGCTAGGCGCAGTGGCTCACGCCTGTAATCCCAACACTTTGGGAGGCCGAGGCGGGCAGATCACGAGGTCAAGAGATCAAGACCATCTTGGCCAACATGGTGAAACCCTGTCTCTATTTAAAAAAAAAAATAAAAATAATAATAAAAATTAGCTGGGTGTGGTGGTGCACACCTGTAGTCCCAACCACTCAGGAGGCTGAGACAAGAGAAATCACCTGAATCCAGGAAGTCGAGGCTGCAATGAGCCATCATCACACCACTGCACTCCAGTCCAGGTGACAGAGACAGTATGTCTCAAAAAAAGAAAAAGAAAAAAAAAAAGAACCTAAGTTTCAGATAGGACTTCTAAAAAAATTTATATAGATAATTTTCTTTTCTTTTTTTTTTTTTTTTAAAGAAATGATGTCTCTCTCTGTCATCCAGGCTCACTGCAGCATCCAAATCCTGGGCTCAAGCAATCCTACTGCCTCAGCCTCCCCAGTAGCTAGACCTATACAGGCCCAAATCATCATACCCTAGCTAACTTTTATTTTTATTTTTGGTAGAGATAGAGTCTCACTTTGTTGACCAGGCTGGTCTCAAACTTCTGACTTCAAATGATCCTCCAGTCTCAGCCTCTTAAATTGAAGATTACAGGTCAGGTGTGGTGGCTCATGCCTGTAATCCCACCACTTTGGGAGACCGAGGTGGGCAGATCACCTGAGGTCAGTTCGAGACCAGACTGGCCAACATGGTGAAACCCCAGCTCTACTAAAAATACCAAAATTGGGCCGGGTATGGTGATGCATGCCTGTAATCCCACCTACTCATGCAACAGCGTGATCTCGGCTTACCACACTCTCCGCCTCCCAGGTTCAAGTGATTCTCCTGCCTCAGCTGAGTAGCTAGGATTACAAGTGCCCAGCACCACACCCAGATAATTTTTTTGTCTGAGATGGAGTCTTTGCTCTGTCACCCAGGCTGCAGTGCAATGGCACAATCTCGGCTCACTGTAACCTCCGCCTCTTGGGTTCAAGCAATTCTCCCAAGTACTACTTGGGCATACTGAACTAAGGATTCAGAGAGGGCGACAAAAGTAGGAGAACAATCTTCTACTTTTCTTGCAAGTAGCTGGGATTACAGGCACCTGCCATCATGCCTGGCTAATTTTTGTACTTTTGTAGAGACAAAGTTTCATGTTGGCCAGGCTGGTCTTGAACTCCTGACCTCAGATGATCCACCTGCCATGGCCTCCCAAAGTGCTGGGATTACAGGCCTGAGTCACCACACCCGGCCCAATTTTGGTATTTTTAGTAGAGCTGGGGTTTCACCATGGTGGCCAGGCTGGTCTCAAACTCCTGACCTCAGGTGATTCACCTGCCATAGCCTCCCAAAGTGCTGAGATTACAGGCCTGAGTCACCACGCCCAGCCAGATGGCACTTTTTATTAGACAAAGCCAGGTGCAACTGGGAGGTAGCTTATTTGGATACAGCATGGTGGGTAAAAGAAAATGATGACAGGCGGGGCACAGTGGCTCACACCTGTAATCCCAGCATTTTAGGAGCCCGAGGGGGGGTGGATCACCTGAGGTCAGGAGTTCAAGATCAGCCTGGACAACATGGTGAAACCCCATCTCTACTAAAAATATAAAAATTAGTTGGGTATGATGGTATGGGCCTGTAATCCCACCTACTCAGGATGCTGAGGCAGGAGAATCGCTTGAACCCAGGAGGCAGAAGTTGCATTGAGCTGAAATCACATCATTGCACTCCAGCTTGGGTGACAGAGTGAGACTTGGTAAGAAAGAAAAGAAAGAAAGGAAAGAAAGAAGGAAAGAGAGAGAGAGAGAAAGAAAAAGAGAGAGAGAAAGAAAAAAGAAAGAGAGAAAGAGAAAAGAAAGAAAGAAAATGATGATGAGGGATGGGGTGGGAGAGAGAAGCAGGGACTGGATCATGAAGGGCTTTAAAAGCCATGCTGAGTAACATGATCAGGTATGTTCTTTAGAAAGACCATTCTGGCAGAAGTTTCAGAAGCAAATTAGAGGGGGAAAGACTAGAGACACAGAGACTGCTTAGGAGGTACAGTAATACAGGTGAGAAATCAAAGTTCTTCAGTCTAACACTCTCCCACCTGAGCTATCTCAGCTGCCCCTTAGAAATCAAAGTTCCTAACTGGAGGTGGAAATAGAGGAAACGTCAAAATCATAGAATCCACAGGATTTAATGAGTGCCTCAATATAGGCAAAAGAATAGAAGAATCAAAGATGATTCCCAGGTTTCTGGCCTAGGGACTGTGTGGCATTTCTTCAGGAAAAAAATACAAGAGAAACAGATCTGAGGGTGAACATGTTTGTTTATATTATTACTGCTATTTTTAGAAACAGGGTCTCACTCTACCACTCAGACTAGAGTACAGTGGCATGATCATGGCTCACTGCAGCCTCCATCTCCTGGGCTCAAGATATCCTCCCACCTCAGCCTCCCAAGTAGCTAGAACTATTGGTATACATCACCATGCCTGGCTAATTTTAAAAATTTTTTTGTAGAGACAAGGTCTCGCTATGTTACCCAGGCTGGTCTCAAACTCCTGGCCTCAAGCAATCCTCCCACTTCAGCCTCCCAAAGTACTGGGATTGTAGGTATGAGCCACTGTGCCTGGCCCCTCAATCTTAGAAAAGGACCTATGGCAATGTTCTTTTGTCCAGCCTTTGGATGTTCATGTAGAAGGATGAGATGCTAGAATAATCTTGAGACCATAAAGAGACAGTCATTAAAAACTCCAGAATGTCAGAGTGGAAAAATAGAAAAAACTCAGCTGGGTCCTTAATGACGGTCTCAGCTGGTAAATTAGACTTTTTCTTGTTTAGAGATGGGGTCTCATTATGTTTCCCAGGATGAAGTACAATAGCTATTCACAGGTGCCATCACGGTGTACTACAGCCTCGAATTCTTGGGCTCACACAAGCCTGAGTAACTGGGATTACAGGCATGCACCGCCATGCCTGGCTTCTTTCGTTTTTGAGATGGGGTCTTGTTCGGTCACCCAAGCTGGAGTGCAGTGGTGTGACTGTGGCTTACTGCAGCCTCTACCTCCCAGGTTTGAGCAATCCTCCCACTTCAGCCTCCCAAGTAGCTGGGACTATAGACGTGTACTACCACACCTGACTAATTTTTGTTTAATTGAAGTTTTGCCATGTTGCTTAGGCTGGTCTTGAACTCCTGGGCTCAAGTGATCTACCCACCTTGGCCTCCCAAAGTTCTGTTATTACAGGCATGAGCCACTATACTCGGCTGACTTCTTTTTTTAAATCATAGTAAAATATACATAAAATTTACCATTCTAACCATTTTTAAGTATACAATTTAGTAGCTTTAAGTACATTCACACTGTAGTATAACCATCACAACTATTCATCTCCTGAACTTTTTCATCTTCCCAAACTGAAACTGTACCTGTTAAACAAAGTCTCCCCAATCCCCTTGTCCTCCCAGCCCCTGGCAAATACCATTCTACTGTCTCTGAATTTGATTACTCTAGGTACTTCACAGAAGTAGAATCATACAATACATGTTCTTTTGTGTCTCCCTTTCTTACTTGTGACCTCAAGTGATCCACCAGCCTCAGCCTCCTAAAGTACTAGGCCAGGCATGAGCCACCACATCTGGCCTATGTCTGCCTTTCTACTAGACGTCTTGCTATATGATTTAATAAATCCTTGAGGCAGGGCGTGGTGGCTCACGCCTGTAATCCCAGGACTTTGGGAGGCTGAGGCAGCGGAACACCTGAGGTCGGGAGTTCGAGACCAGCCTGACCAACATGGAGAAACCCTGTCTCTACTAAAAATACAAAATTAGCCAGGCATGGTGGTGGTACATGCCTGCAATCCCAGCTACTCAGGAGGCTGAGGCAGGAGAATCTCTTGAACCTGGGAGATGGAAGTTGTGGTGATCCAAGATCATGCCATTGCACTCTAACCTGGGCGACAAGAGTAAAACTCTGTCTCAAAATAAATAAATTAAATAAATAAATAAATAAATAAATCCTCTCAGCCTGCAGGGCACAGTGGCTCACGCCTGTAATCCCAGCGCTTTGAGAGGCCGAAGCAGGTGGATCATCTGAAGTCAGGAGTTCAAGACCAGCCTGGCCAACATGGTGAAACCCTATCTCTACTAAAAATACAAAAATTAGCCGGGCATGGTGGCAGGTGCCTGTAGTCCCAGCTATTCGGGAGGCTGAGGTGGGAGAATTGCTTGAACCTGGGAGACAGAGGTTGCAGTGAGCCGAGATCATACCATTGCACCCCGGCCTGGGTGACAGAGCAAGATTCTGTCTCAAAAAAAAAAAAAAAAAAAAAAAAAATTCTCTCAGCCTTTGAACCACATGTGTTTTCTATTTTTACAACTAATACATCCTAACTGATATATCTAGGTATAGTGTACACAGTGGGAGAGGAGAAAAGGGCAAAGGCAGAAAACTGCCTGAAGATAATATCAACATTTAAAGTAGTAGAAGCGAGGCGCACTGGCTCACGGCTGTAATCTCAGCCCTTTGGGAGGCTGAGATGGGCGGATCATCAGAGGTCAGGAGTTCAAGACCAGCCTGGCCAACATGGTGAGATCCCCGTCTCTACTAAAAATACAAAATTAGCTGGGCATGGTGGTTCACTGCTGTAATCCCAGCTACTCAGGAGACAAGGCTGGAGAATTGCTTGAAGCCAGGAGGCGGAGGTTGCAGTGAGCTGAGATTGCACCACTGCACTCCAGCCTGAGTGACAAGAGCAAAACTCAGTCTTGAAAAAAATAAAAATAAAAAATAAATAAATAAAGTAGTGGGCAGAAAAGCAGGCCAGGAAAGAGTGAGAAGCAACCAGAGGGGTAGAAGGGAAATCAAGAGAGCAAGACGTCATAGACACCAATGGGGATAGAACATAAAAAAGAAAAGAGAGAGGATCGAAAGCTATAGTTTTGGTACAAACTAAAACATATCTAACTAAATTAGGCCCCAATTAACTCAATTAGTGATGCTGAGGCTCAGGCCAGAATTGTTACGGCAGCTTGCCATCTAGTCAAAGAACAATCCTGGAGAAGACTCCAGGACACACAAACCTGAAGGAGGCCACAGCTATGAAGTAAAGAAGGATCCTGAACCACCCTGTCTGATGGAGTTCCGAAACACCCGGGAAGGGTCTGGTTTTTACCATGGACAACCCTCAGCAAATGAGTCAGAGCAGAGGACAAAGTCTTAGAATCCTAGCCAGATAAAACAGTGACAAGATTAAAAACTAGACCCATTTGTTTCTTTGGAATATTCTGTGGCACTGCCCTCTGCCCAAAGCTTTCAGCTTGCTTTATTCTTAGAATCTGACCAGCTTACAACTACTACAGCTCCTGATATTCTACAGCTGCTCCAATCCAATGCCCACATCTATAGTTTTGGATATCCAGAACACTATACATTCCTAATTACAAAATCACTGAAACTCCAGTAGTCAGCCTAGACCCCTAATAATCTTCTGCCCTCAATCTGGTCCCACTGTGCAAGTCAAGATGGAGCTGACAGTAAACTGCTTAAACAAGACATGATTTGGACAAGGCCATCATTATACGGAGCAGCCTAAGGACAAACAGGAACAGAGAACTGCCTACTTGGGGAGTAAGAGTTATCTGTGATCCCTCAGCATCCCAAACACACTTCCACTCTAGGACTTACTGCAGTATTCACATTTGTCTGTTTTGCTTTCCAGAGCTGGAAATGCCCAATGTGCCTCTAGTGCATTACAGCTCAGCTGGAAATACTGACCCTATCAGCCACTGGATGGCTGGGCAGGGCTTGGGGTGGCTAGAGCCCTCTTGGGCCAGCCATCTCGGGTTTCAGTTCTCACTATTACCATTTTTTGTGTATGCTATGATTGTTAAAAGGCTGGAAAGCACCTCACTAGACTTTGAGCTCTTTGCCAGCACAGACTATGCCTTATTCATGTTTCACGTGCCCAGCATCCAGCACCAATGACAGACCTGTAGCTAGTGACTGACATGCTTGTTGAGAACAGTTCTACTGAGGGTGGCAAAACACTTGTGGGGTTGAGGAAGACAGTATTCTATAGGTGGTCCCTGATCCTTTTCCCTGTATCTGACAAATTGAAGAAATGGTTTCCACGTCCTCAGAGCCCTAGGGTTCTCTCTTGAAGAGAGGAGAGGCTGTAATTACACCCCACCATTAACTCCACCCTTGTCCATTTTATGTATTCGAATTCAAATAAAAATTTAAGCTTTGATTGGTTTAAAAAATAAAGAACATAAACCATTTCAACAGAGAGTAAATACTCTCCAGCATCTTAAGCTCATGCTGACGTTTAACCATTCAGGCTTGACATTCCTGTGCATAAGCTAGGCCAGGCTTTCGGCAGTAATGGGAGAATTAAAAGGTACCGTGAGACCTGCCACACCCAGTCATCTCAACTTTCTTCAGGAATATGATAATAATGGTGGATTTCTAAAATCTTGAGCCATTTCCTTTCTGGTCTACATGGTGTGACAGATCCTTTGCATAAGTCCATGACAAACCTCTAACACATTCATGAAATCCCTACTTTAGTCAGTTCTTCCCTAGACTATAATATGAAGCCTTCAAACATCTGTGGGACTCTTTTTTTTTTTTTTTTTTTTGAGACGGAGTTTCGCTCTTGTTACCCAGGCTGGAGTGCAATGGCGCGATCTCGGCTCACTGCAACCTCCGCCTCCTGGGTTCAAGCAATTCTCCTGCCTCAGCCTCCTGAGTAGCTGGGACTACAGGCACCAGCCACCATGCGCAGCTAATTTTTGTATTTTTAGTAGAGACGGGGTTTCACCATGTTGACCAGGATGGTCTCGATCTCTTGACCTCGTGATCCACCCGCCTCGGCCTCCCAAAGTGCTAGGATTACAGGCGTGAGCCACCTCGCCCGGCCTTGTGGGACTCTTTCCAAAGGCTCCCCATGTCTTTTCTTTATCAAATAGTTTCATTAGCACTCTATCTATATTTGCCACAGATGTTACAGTGAAGACAGTACAGTAGACAGAGAATTATACAGGTATCACAATATCTAGGCCATAATATTTTGAAACAGATACTCAAAGGCAGACATTTTTTAAAGATTGGACTAAATGAAAAGAGTGAACTAGATGAAATGGAAGATCCTGAAATACCGACCGAGACCTAAAATAAGGGGACCTAGGAACCTAAATCCCTGACCTGGGTCATCAGGATGCTCTTTTCTAGAAGAGTGAACCATTATCTCAGAGTCATACTGACTTTTCCAACATGAATACTATTCTTGTGCCCCCATGTCCTCACCCCGCATCCAAATTGATGGTTCAGGGCCCCTGCCTTGCTCCAGCTTCACCTCCCACTCAGGCAGCAGGAGCTGTCTCTATGAAGCTGATGCTGAAAAAAGATTTTGCTGCTCATAAGCCTACAACCAGCATAGAAAGTCATGGTAACAATCATCCTTCTACATAGGCACCTCAGGCAGCAAGTTGTTCTTTTGTAAACCTCTTTTCCTCTAAGGCAGCCCTGAGTGTTCATATTATTAGTATTATGATGATGGCTTATTAATAGCAGCTGACAGTTATTTGGTACTTACTATGTACTTTGCACAATACTAGGTGGTTTACATTTATCTCATTTAATTCTACTGACAACCAAAAAAATGATAATTCTCTTAAAAATCATATTAGGTAGATACTATCCTTACCTTTTTTATAGATGAAGAAAATGAAGAGAGGACAAGCAATTTTACAAGAAACATGCAACTGGTAATTAGCAGAAGCAGGATTTGAATCTAATTTTGTCTGATTCCAATATCGACTCTTAATTACTACACCATTCTGTCTCTAAATTTACCTGCAACAAAAATGGTGAGGAGAGGTCAGGCATGGTGGTTCATGCCTGTAATCTCAGCATCTTGGGAGGCCAAAGTGGGAGGATCTAATGAAGCCAGGAGTTCAAGACCAGCCCTGGCAACATACTGAGATTCTGTCTCTACAAAAAGTAAAAAATATTTGCTGGGCATGGTGGCGCACACCTGTGGTCCCAGCTACTTGGGAAGTTGAAGTGCAGGATGGCTTGAGCCCAGGAGTTCAAGGATGCAGTGAATTATGATCACACCACTGACCTCCAGCCTAAGTGAATAAAAATAAAAGTATACAGGGAAGCAGATTCCAGTTTCCCTCAGTTACATACTCAACTTTAACCAACCTGGTTTTAAAGAAGTTCCCCCTTCTAACCAATAAATCCCACCCTCTGTCCTGAGTCCATTTCCTCTTATTATGACTCTAGTGTAAAAGAGTAGGGTTGATGTGCTCACTTCGGCAGTACACATACTAAACTTGGAACGATACAGAGAAGATTAGCATGGCCGCTGAGCAAGGATGACACACAAATTCTTGAAGCGTTCCATATTTTGCACAGTCTGGGAAGATCATTTCAGTATCTGCTAACTAGCACTAAGGAAAATGAGTCTAAGCAAAAAAAAAAAAAAAAAACAAACCCAAAAAACAAAACACACAAACATACACACAAAGAGTAGGGTGGATGAACGCACACTACAACATGACTCTCTGTGTACTTTTCACTCATTTCCACTCTTCCTAGTCTGCTGTCTGCTCTTTTTTATACTTGCATTCAGTATAATAATAGCAGCTACTATTCATTGGTACCAATTCTGTGCCAGACACCACACACATACATACATTGGTCCCTCCTCCAACCTCTCCAGGATCCCAATTCATATATAACACTTCGAAGGACTTAGGTCTGATGGAGAGATCCCTTTGTCCACAATGGGGAAGCAGGAAATCTGGACTACAGATAATGAGTCTTGTGTTCTAATAATATTTTTCTTTTTGGGTCTTAGTTTCCATTATCTGTGCCTATTCTGTGCCTCTTAGGAAGGCAGAGAGACCAAGACTTCTTAATTACAAAAGCCAAGGGTCTTTGTACCCTTGCTCAGCTATCTCCAGGCACTTTTGCTGACAGCCAAGCCATCTCTTGCCCTTTCCTTAAACTGTAGTTAGAAAGCTTGTTGAGTTCTATCTATTCACATTCTAAATTCACCATGGGTACCCACTGTTTGCATGGGCACTGTGGAAATCCAATTCCTGTAGTCAAAAAGCTTCTAGTCTCTTTGGAAAAGCACGATAGACACCTCTAAAAATTCTAACTACGCAAGGTAATAATTCCATGCTGGGAAGCAGGACACATGTGAATATGTGACACATGAGAGACCTTATTGGCTGAATCCAAGGTCAATCATTCATTCTGTGAAAAGCTGAACCTTAATGGGTTCGTTTCTTAGAATGAACTTTTACAGACATGTGTTTCAAGCTCAGGTCCAATGGGCTATGATAATCTACTGTCTCATAACACTGTCCCACGTCCCAACTCATGGCAAGTGGAGACACCTACCCCAACAACAGACCCAAGACAAAATGGCAGCAAAGACTGTTACTACCTACCTGATTGAGAACAGGGAAGGAAGTAGAGACTAGATTCGGTCCTGTTGCACTGACCCAAGCAATCAGACTCTTGCAGCAGATCTCCTCCCAATAAAACTTTCATGTCATAGACCAGGGGTGACCCAATCCAACAACAGCAGAGACAGGTTTTAGGTTACACTTCTCCCTCCCCGGGATGACCTTACTATTTCTTCTCACTCCTGACCACATACCAACAATCCTCCACCTTCACCACCACATTCCTCCTGGCCTGGACAGATGGAGACCCGTCATAATGTAATCAAGAAGGGAACTCCCCAAAAAGAACAGCTACCACTCGGCTAATTAAGTGGCCCGTATTAACTGGGAACTCCACCTCCCCAACTCCCCCTCCTCCCCTCAAACGATTCGCGTAAGCAATGGTTCCATTTTCTGTTCCGGGAATCCTGGTACTTCCTAAAGAAAGAAAGCGGATTGGAAGACACAAACTCAGGGCCAGTGACAAGATGCTCCCTCCTCCTGTGAGACCGCCCCCGCTCCGCCCGGGGGAGGAAGGCCCCACCTCTCTTCTCCCAGGAAGATCAGAGCCCCCTCCCCCTTCTCCTGCCTCCTCTCCACCCTCTCCGCACCTGCTGCCCTCTTCCCAACCTGCGGTTCCCTAGACTCGAAAGCGCAACCTCTACCAGAAGAGCGTCCCTGTGGTGCCCCAGTAGCCTGCCCCGCTGGCTAACCCCCAGACCCCCTACGCACCCCTGCCCTATGATGGGGGAAGGGGTGTAACCACAGCAAGGCTTGTCTTCGGTCTCCTATTGCTAAGGTGGGGGAGGGAGAGGGAGTAGAAGAAAGCAGCATTCCCTAGCCCTTTAACAGAAAGGATACAAACAGCCATCACCGCCCCCGCATCACCTCTCCCCGACGGTTTTCCTCCCCCTCAACAGCCCACCTCCTGCAGGCGAGAACCTAACCGCAGCCCAGGTCGCCTCCTTGTGCGAGGCGGAGGACAAATCCGTGTGCGCCCCCCACCCCCACCCCAGCTCCGCGTCCTTCAAATGCTGGGGCAAGCGTGAAGCTGTCCCGACGCCCCCTCTCCGAGCTCTCGGGTGTAAAGGATCCCACCGCCCCACGCCAGACAGTGCCGGGCGGGGCCCGGGAGGCGCTCTATCTCAGCCCTAACCCTGACCGAGCCTCTTCTCTACCAGGACCCGCCTTCCCTTCCTAGCCCCTCACCTGTTCCTGCTATCAGCTGCACCGCTGCGGCCACCGCCTCCGCCCCGCAGGCTCCGTTCCGCTCCCTCCGGCTCCCCAAGCCGACTTCAGCCCGGCTGCTGCCCTGGCCCGTTCCCCGTCTCCCTCTTTCCTTCCCTCCACCTAGCACCGGAAGCCGCGACGGCAACTGGAGCTGTGCGGCGTACCCCCACCCCCAGCCCGGGATACTTCTCACCTCCCCGATCGCGCGAGAGCTGCGCGTAGCGAACGGCAGTTGTCGCGAGACCCATCACCATGGCAGCGGCTGCAGCGCAGGCGGCCGAACGCTGGAGCTGGAGTCTGGGCGGGGGTAGGTGTTAGGGCTGGAGGCTGTGGGCGGCGGAGGCGGGAGCCGGGAATGGGGATGAGACAGTGAGGACGGAGGTGAGAATCCCAAGCTCCAGGGTTGTTCCTGGAATTTACGGACTGAGGTCACAAGTTGGCTGCGTTGGAGACTGGGGCTGGGCTGAGGGGCGCAGGAGCTCCTTGGGCAAAGCCAGCTTCGGGATATGGGTCGTTGCTGTGGCCTGCCTTATCCAGCCAGACTTCATCTTTATTTCTTAATCTGGGCTAGCTGCAATCCCCTGAGAACCCTCACTGCACCATTGTTGCTCACGATTCCTGAGACTATGTTACTCCGGGGTCTGAATCGTGAGATCCTTTCCCATAAGGAAGAGGAAGGAGAGCGATGAACTTAAGAGGCTAAAGGAAAACAGCTGGACTCTGGGCCATTTAGGAAGTTGGAACTTGAAAGAGGGAGAGGAAGTGTGCCTAGCTGAATAGAGATTTTAGTATCCCAAGGAAAATGAAGGACTTTGCACCCATATTTCTTGCTTTTCGCCCACCCCTCCTTCCCTCACACTCGGTTTTGCACCTGGTCTAGACATGCAGAGCTGCCTTGAAACTATCATAGCTGTGGTAGAAGGGCACTAGGAATGCTAAGAACAGAAGGTTCTTTAAGTGCCCTCTCCCCTCATTTACAGCAGTGTAAGGGAACGAACACATGGCTCTTCCCTAAGGCTTGAGCCAAAATTGTTGCTCTTCTTTTTTTTTTTGAGACGGAGTTTCGCTCTTGTTACCCAGGCTGGAGTGCAATGGCGCGATCTCGGCTCACCGCAACCTCCGCCTCCTGGGTTCAAGCAATTCTCCTGCCTCAGCCTCCCGAGTAGCTGGGACTACAGGCACGTGCCACCATGCCCAGCTAATTTTTGTATTTTTAGTAGAGACAGGGTTTCACCAT
>PVKV010019231.1:0-42738 GCA_004027835.1 Alouatta palliata
AGCAATTGCATAGCATTTCATAGGTTTAAATGAAATATTGGTTGGCTGTTTGTTATTTTCCTCCCTTATTCCTTCCTGTCTCCATTGTATAACACAATTATTAGTATAAAAGAGCTTTTCAATACCCATTTTTAGACTGCATTCTAGCCTGGGCAATAGAGCAAGATTCCCGTTCTCTCTCCCTCTTTTTCTTCTTTTTTTCCTTCCTTCTCTCTTTCTCTCTTTTTTCTTTCCTTTCTTTTTCTTTAAAAAAAAAGAAAAAAAAGTGAAATACCTCCGTACTATACACTATCTACAGAAATTAACTGAAACTGGATCCAAGACCTAAATGTTAAGAAATGAAACTATGACTCTGAAGAAAACGTACAAGTAAATCTTTGTGACCCTGGGCTAAGCAGTGTGATCCTAGATGTGACAGCAAAAGCACAAACAAAAAAATAGGTAAATTGGACTTCATCCAAGTTTAAAACGTGTATTTCAAAAGAACACAAAGTGAAAAGACAACCTACAAAATGGGAGAAAATATTTGCAAATCATATTTGTGACCAGGTACTTGTATGAAGAATATACCAAGAATTCTTACAACTCAATAATAAAACGACAAAGATCCTAGTTAAAAAATGGGCAAAGGATCCAAACAGACATCTCTCCAAAGACATACAAATGGCCAATGATAAGGACAGAAAAAGATGCTCAGTGTCTTTAGTCAATAAGGAAAATAAAGTTTTTTTTTTTGTTTTTTAAAGTCCCCTCCTTTGGAAAAGTCAAAGTCACACTCAGAAGCTCCTCACTGAAATCACACTGGAGTCCCAGGAACTGACAGAAGTAACTGCCTTTATGAAGCAAACAATTCTATCTCTCTTTCATCCCCTGAGCCTTTAAACTTAAGGTGTAATGGTTCTTCTGGTTTCCCTTAGCAAGGAATCCTAAGATCTTTCTTTTCCCTTCATAAATGGTTTCAAAATGACAGCATCCAGGAAGACAAGGTTGCCCAAGATCCTGACTTTGTGTTAAACAGGCATGTATAGAGCAAAGAAACACAAGTAAAGGGTAAGATAAGTGCTCCCCGGAGGCATTTAGAGCTCATCTCTTTTCACTTGGGGCATAGCCCACTGAGAGAAATCAGAACATAACTAGGCCTTCAAAACTGCTGGCTTCTCTCTGCACAAGACTGGATCATTTCCTGACTGGGTTGCCACTGTCTGATATCAGTCTGACCGAATGCATGTTTAACTGATCCCAAGCCTACAATTAGCCTCTAGTGCACAAAAGCAGGTATTCCAAGTAAGGCAGGAAATGCTGTGGGTAAGGTAATGTAGGTGGCAATGACAGAAGATTCATTAGGGACAAAGATGGAAAGAAACAAACAGCTCAAGCGAGGAGAGCCAATGAATAGAAAATACCTCTGAAACTGCAACAAGGGAAATGGGGCTTCCCACAGATGTAACTCCTCAGGCTTCCTGATTGGTCAGACAGAGCCCAGAACTGAAGATCGGAAGACCGGATTCTAGCCCCAACTCTGTCACCTATACGTTGTGACCTCAGTCACTTCATCCATCAAGTGACTCATGAGGTTGGTTACAGATCTAAACTGTGGTGTTCTTTATAAAAGATCTCTGCTCATCTACCGTGTGAGGCAAAAAGCTATGCCTCACCACTTCAGAATACTGGGTTTTCCCTCAAAGAATATCCCTTTACATAGCAGAGGAACAACTGAGGAAAAAAATCATCAGTTTGTCTTTTACCACAAATCGCCATTTTCCACCGGGTCACGGGGCAGAATTCGCACTGAAGCTGTCGTCCAGCATACCACCGTCCGTTAAATAGAGAAAGGGCTGCTTGGCATTCTTCTTCCCTTTAAACCAAAAATCAAATGATATGCTTTACAGTAACTTCCTCATATGTAGATTAGCCCTGCTATTCACTAACCCTGCTATTAATTTATTATAGGACCACCAAGTTCACTGATTTTGTACCTAGGGAGGAGGCATTAAAATATTCAAGTTCTCAAAGCTCACAATGTATTCAGGAACCCTTTTTACTAACCCTCGAAGAGGTTTCCATGCATGGAAATTGGTTTGAATCAAAGCTTCTTAATCCAAAAGACTGGAGCATTAAAAATGCAGAAGTGTTTTCCATTGTTAGGGCCTATTCTTTTCTCAGACAGGATTGCCATTCTACTTATTACGCTGGTTAATTTAACCCATTAGCCATGGGATGGCCTAGGCAAACAGCAAGATAAGCAGATATGATACAGAAATTGCTCTCTTAGCTAGTCAAATGCACAGTAAGATGATTTTGGGCTTCAATCTCTGGCTCTTTCACTGTAAATACTTTTATGTTCTCTATTCTAGTTATCCCTTTTTAGTTTGCATTTTAATTATTAAAATTATGAGTAATAATATAACCATATTGTAAAACATTCAAAACTATGTAAATATATGAAGAATGAAATACAAACGTATTATTTTTTCTTTTTGAGATGGAGTCTCACTCTCACTCTGTCCCCCAGGCTAGACAGCAGTGGTGCAGTCATACCTCACTGCAGCCTCAACCTTCTGGGCTCAAGTGATCCTCCTGCCTCAGCCTTACATATAGCTTGGACTACCAGCGCACATGCCACCACACTCAGCTAATTTTTTAGTAGGAATGAGGTCTCTCTTCAAGCGATTCTCCTGCCTCAGCCTCCCGAGTAGCTGGGATTACAGGCACCCATCACCACGCCCAGCTAATATTTTGTATTTTTCACCATGTTGACCAGGCTGGTCTTGAACTCCTGGCCACAAGTGATCCTCCTACTTCAGCCTCCAAAAGTGTTGGGATGACAAGCATAAGCCACCATCCCCAGCTTATATTATTTTTAAATCCATTCTATATTTCTGTTTCAACTCTTAATGTTTACATTTTAAATATTTAGATTTATCTAAATTTTATTTAAATAGTTTAAAATATTTTAAAATATATGAAAGCTGGGCCATGTGCGGTGGCTCATGCCTGTAATCCCAGTACTTTGGGAGGCTGAGGTGGATGGATCACCTGAGGTCAGGAGTTTAGGACCAGCCTGGTCATCAAGGTGAAACCCCATCTCTACTAAAAATACAAAAAATTGGCCGGCTGTGGTAGCAGGCACCTGTAATCCCAGCTACCAGGGAGGTGGAGGCAGGAAAATCGCTTTAACCTGGGAGGCAGAGGTTGCAGTGAGCTGAGACCACACCATTGCACTCCTGCCTGGACAACAAGAGTGAAACTCCATCTCAAAAAAAAATAAGGCCAAGCGCAGTGGCTCACACTTGTGAGTCCAGCACTTTGGGAGGCCAGGCAGGCAGATAACAAGGTCAGGAGTTCAAGACCAGCCTGGCCAACATGGTGAAACCCTGTCTCTACTAAAAATATAAAAATTAGCTGTGCATGGTAGCAGGCACCTGTAATCCTGGCTACTAGGGAGGTTGAGGCAGGAGAATCGCTTGAACCCAGGAGGCGGAGGTTGCAGTGAGCCAAGACCACGCCATTGCACTCTAGCCTGGGCGACAGAGAGAGACTCCATCTCAGAAAAAAATAAATGAAAATAAAATAAAAAATAAATAAAACATACGAAAGCTATATATCCAGTAGAAACATCCAAGACATCAACAAAAACAAAACAACAATCTGTGACAAAACAGGAAGACATTCACAAGCAAAATACTTACGACTGGTACTGAACATATACGTTGCCCCTGAGGTGAGGTTCCAAATTGCAGCTGACCTAGGGAGCAATGAAGAATGCTATCATAAAAAACTCAGTGAAAGAAACTAGCCATTCATCAAAGGTAGTTTGTCCAGGCTAACATTCCCAAAGTAGTTACCAAAGATTCCAAAATAGAGATACTAGCTGACTCTTGCATCTATTTAAGGCTTACTTGGCACATGGCAGTGTGCCTGATCCCTGTTGGTGCAGGTCTGTTTTTTCCCACAAATACGAAATATTTCACACATGCATAAAAATACAGAATACATCATTCAGCCTATATATACACTACCTAGATTTAACACTAACATTTCTCACTCTTGAATGAGAATATTTAAATATGTAAAACATTAAAGACCCAGTTGAAGCCCTTCTATCCCATTCTTCTCCCTCCAAGACATTGGTGAACACTCTCCACAGGCTGAGTGTAGTCTTCACATTCCAAACACAAACACACATATCCATACACAGACCTACAAAGACATAGATACATATACACAGATACAGGCATATATACATACACCCTATGCATGCCAAAAACCACATACATGTATCATATACATAAATGTCTATTATTTATAATGGGTATACACATATTTATGTACATATATGCAAAAAGAAACAGGTAATATGTATTGATAAACATATAGTATTGCTTTGTATGTTTCAAAATTTTATATAAATAATATTTATTCCACATTCTTTTTTCAAGATGTAGTCACGTAAACTTAATGATTCATCTTAACTGCTGTATACTGGATATACCAAATTATAAAACTTATCTATTCCTCTAACAACAGTTTTTCAAGATGCTTCCAATTCTTCATCCACAAACAGTACTGCAGTCAGCATTCTTGAACAGGTCTCTGTGGGTATAAAGATCTCTCTCTACTGTGCATAGGCAGGAGTGTGCCAATTTATAGGTTACACATACCTTCACTAGGTGTAGACAAACTGCTCTCTGAGATGGTTTTTACTAATGTACACATCCTCATCTACTCTTGGTATTAATAGAATTTATAATATTTTTGCCTGATAGGTGTGAATATCATCCCGCTTTTATATGTACTGTTCCTATTACTGGCTAGGTTAAATATGTGATAATTTGCCTTCAACAATGACAAATCTGGTTTGTTTTTATATATTGGTATAAAGAAAGGTCCTCAAATATTCATACTAGTGTTTAGCATTTACGTTCAAAATGAATCTATAATTTTACAAATTTGTTCCGGAGTATTTTTCTTAGGATATCCAAAAAGGGGCAGCATCCACACTCAATGACAGTTTGTAACACCACCCTTAGAAGAAAGAATAAAAGGCTTCAGGAGTCCATGTCAGCTGTGCAAGCTAGGGTGAGAGAACTCTAAACAAAAGAAAAAATATGCTGTGGTGGTTGTGGTTTGTGGGTGCAGCCTGTTGCAAAAAATGGTGCAATTTCCATGAACTAGTGTGAAGTTTTGAAAGCAGCCCCACTACCACTTCACAGAAGCAGTATAATCAAGAAACCCTACGAGGAAAACCACTGATGTAATCCAATCCCCTCACTGTCAGGATAAAGAAAAGGCAGGAAGAAGTGACAAGACTTGTTCAAAAGCACAGGGCTAGTCAAACCACATGGCCTCTTCTGCCAGCTTCTAACATGATATTATGTGGGTGTGACCAGACAGTTCCACTTTAGTGGTTATTGCTTGTGCTGGAAAGTAGTGTGAAAACAGGAAGGCATATGCCACAGAAACAAAAGGTTAAGGAGGAAAAAAAATTCAAAAGAATCTCTTAAAATCTTAAAATCAGTTGATAGAAGTATAGCCTTAAATGTCAGGAATATCTTTGTGTTTTGGGGGGTGTTCCAACTTTTCATCATCATTTGCAACTAGCAGGAAAAAAAATTATGGTTTCATTCCTGTCTTTTCCCAAATTATGGGACGATTTCCTTGCCTCAACATAATAAAGGCATTCCAGATCAGATCTGATGAAATCATAGACAAGGCAGGAAGCTTCACCCTGTTAGAATTCAACTAATGGGTCCTGGGAGCAGCAGAGATTACATCTGGCCTTAGCCTTGGATTAAGGAATATTTTAAAATAATTATGTGTCATCTGAATGCCTTTTTCAGCAAGTATGCTGCATCACAGACCATGGTTTTTTATAATACTATATTTAGTACTGAAAGTATCCAATGAATAAAATCAATGTAAAAAAAAAAAAGCAAGAGGGGGTTTGAATCTAGATTTATGATTTATGTTTCTGTTTGGTTCTAGAAGAAAGAACATACACATTGGGTGGAAGCTGCAGCTCGGCACTGTCAACATAATGCACCCACAAACTTAGTGAGTGAAATTGTGTCACACTGTGTACATGGAAGCCACCTACAGAGGAAGGAAGGGGATGCACCATTTGTCGCATGTAGCTTCTAAGTGAAGGATTGGATGGCTACGTGCAGGGGACCTGATACAGAGAATTCATGTTTTGGAAAAGAATCAGAGCACAAAACTACTAAATAAATGAAAGATCCTTTCCAATCTAGACCCCTAGCATTCAGGAAATACCATGCTAGTACACATTTATGATTTCATGTGGTATTGACGCGACATTGGCAACGAGGTAGGGAGTGGAAACAGAGAAAGAGGGAAGTCACGTTTACAGAGTGCCAGCGTGCCTGACCCCAGCTGAGCCTGTGTCCCAGCTCTCTTACGCCATTAAGTACTGCAGGGTGAAGCAAAGCAGTCCCCTTCACACGCATGCCCACCTTGAACTGAATCACTTTCCCCACGTTCTTGAACTCAGGCAGCACATCCTCATAGAAATCTAGGAACTGTTGGTAGGTTTCTTCCTCGCTGTACTCCAGGCTTGCGTCAGGGTCATAGTCATCCCTCCTGCACTGCTCCATTCCAAATGTTGTAAACATGCTCTTAATAAGAAGGGTAGGACTGGATGTTGGGAAATTATGTTTACGTGAACATCTGCAGATGAAAGAAAAACTTAAATTCACTAGACCAATAATTTAAAATTACACACAAAACACATGCTTTAAATTTTGAGATAGAAACTCATATAATTTAGTTGTTTTGACTTAACTGAAAGATAATAAACCCTACACAGATGCCAAGTTTCAGCACTTAAGAGGATTGTTTTAAGTGCTGAATCTTGGCACTTGCTGTTTTAACATCAAGCTGGAAAGATTTCAAAGTTCATATACCATTCAGCTGCCTTTGAATGAAGTTCAGGAAGCCTTATACATGTTGAACCATAGGGGAAAAGAAGGCCCGCTGATTGGTGTGACGGGATGTGTGATACGCATGAAGATGTCACATGTGGGACTGCTGAGAGGAAGGTGGAAACTAACAATGCAATCCTGGTTCTGCACAATTGTCAGTGGACTCAATGTTTAGACAATAGGGTAATCCAAGAATTTCCAGTTAATGAAGCAATTCAGTCTCATCTGTGTACAGCATCTTGTAGCTTTCATGGCATTTTTACATTTTTCCCCTCCGATCCTTGTTCCCCCTCTAGGACAATGGGGGCTAGTATTTTCTCCACTTTACAAAGAAGGAAGCTGAGGCCTAGAAAAGCACACTTGCCCACGTCATATGGCTGGGAAGAGAGTGATCCAAGACATCTGCATTAATCTACAACCTGGCGCCTGTTCATGATAGGGCATAAGAAATATAATTTGTTTTTGAGACAGGGTCTGGTTCTGTCACACAGGCTGGAGTGCAATGGTATGATCATACTTCACTGCAACCTTGGATTCCCCGGGCTCAAGTGATCCTTCTGCCTCAGCCTCCTGAGTAGCTGGTGCATACCACGGGTGCATGCTATGACTCCCAGCTAATTTTTTTCTTTCTGTAGGGAAGGGGGTCTCGCTATGTTGCCCAGGCTGGTCTCATACTCCTGGCTCCAAGTGATCCTCCTGCCTCGGCCTCCCGAAGCTCTGGGATTACAGGTGTGAGCTACCGTACCTGCATCATTTAACTGTTATTTAATGAAGGTGGCTAACCATTGTGAAGAACAATTTTCTTTTCATAGTTTAAACTGGACCAAGGCTAAGCTGACCAGGCTATACCTGAATAATATTTCAAAAATCCTTCATATGAGTTTACTTTCTTATTTACTTCCTTCTCCTAACATAAAATGAGGGGTGAAATGTAGTTCAAGCTTCCAAATAAGCAAAATTTTCCTGGTTATGTTGCCAGTTAAAAATTGGTAAGACAAAATTTTTTTTGGTGGGGTGGGGAAATCCACAGATTTTAGGAAGAAAGAAAGTCGAAGAATAGGATGTGTTGGGAAAAAACAACAATGGCCCTGAAGTGACTAAATGATCACACTTTCCACGTCTGTAATGTCTCTCTAAGTACCTATTGAGGTAATGCTTACAGAATACCCAGCATACATCATGCTCAGCTCAGAAATGCTTAATCAATGTTCATTAACATGAAATTTTCTATTTTCCAAATGCCCTCCTGGATTATTCAATCAGAGACCTTGTAATTAGATCCCTCGTCCCAACTACTGACAGAACAAAGAGTGAAGACTCAACCTGGCTGGCAACACTAACAGTGAATCAAAATGTTATAAGTAAGAAGCACACACAATTTAACAAGGAACCAATTTAATGAGGTTTAAATTCTGCACAAGGCATTCCTAGATCTCAATGAACTTGGGCCTAGTTCCCAGGATGTCAAATAAGCATTTGTCAGTTTTAGAATAGAAACAAAGTCCCTGTCTGGGGAAAAATCCCACCTGACCTAAAGACAATCCTTATAATCTAAGAGTATACAAAAGGCCAGCCCTATAGCTTTTACTGAAAAGTCAGCTAAGAGAAGTGACATTTACGAAGTCAGTCTAAAGCTGTGGCCCCAAGCCGTTGTGGTTCTCAGAATTACCTGGGAAGAACAGATTTCTTACTTCCTACCCTAGACCAACTGATCAGACCTCAAGGGGTGGGGGAACCATATTTTCAAAGTAGCTCCCTACCTAGTCCTGAAGATCAACCATATTTGGGAACCACTGATTTAGGGCATACTATTTACCCATTATTCTGACACTCAAGTCACTTTGCTGCAAAAACCCACGGTTGTTTGATACTACTTTAGGTCAAGGATGGCCAATAAATGGTGTGGTTATCCAAATGCCCTCCCAGGTATAGCTAACTGACTACTCCTCTTTTTCTTCTTCTCAAGGAAGTACTCCTGGTACCCACTACCTTTGTCCCACATAGAATCACCACATTGCATGTTAAAGTTAAGCTGCAGGCCAGGTGTGGTGGCTCATGCCTGTCATCCCAGAACTTTGGGAGGCCGAGGTGGGAGGATCACTTGAGGTCAGGAGTTCAAGACCAGCCTGGCCAACATAGTCAAACCCCATCTCTACCAAAAATATAAAAAATTAGCTGGGTATGGTGGCACACACCTGTAATCCCAGCTACTCGGGAAGCTGAGGAAGGAGAATCGCTTGAACCCCGGAGGCAGAGGTTGCAGTGAGCCGAGATTGTGCCATTGCACTGAGTGACAGAGCAAGACTCCATTAAGTAAATAAATAAATAAATAAAGTTAAGCTGCAATCATTTATTGAAGGTCACTATAAGAAACATTCTCATGAAAATTACATATGCAACTGTTATAAAACATCTATTAACGTTATTATCCACTTTCCTATTTAATATCTTTGTGAAATACTCCACAGGAGAAACCTTTAGAATCTGGTGCCAGGAAAATTTTCGTCTTTCTAGAACGATCACTCATTCTTCCTTTTTGGTAAGAATTACAGCTTATTATCTGCTTGAGATGCATTCAAATATGGAGAAATAAAAACACAGAGAAAATAATTCGCTTTTTCTTCCTCTCTTTGCTTTCAATTTCCTTTACTTTAACTTCATGCACTAGATCATGAGCCTTCTTTAAATCACTTTTGGAAGTAAGTGAGTTACAAATAGACCAGTAAGTTTTACCTTCCATGAGTAATTATTAACTTTTAGGAGAAAAGCAAATAGATTCCCCTCAAAGCTGTGACTCCAAAAACACCAATTCCATAATGGCTCAAGAACTGAACTCTGTACTAATTACAAAAATAACCAACCAAAGAAATGCTTAGGTGATAGAAGTGTTCCTCTGATGGTCTGACAAAACTTAATGACAGAGCAGAACGGCTATACGATCTGGAGCAAGTCACCAAGGCTCTCCAGAAAAGGGGAACAGAACAGTCAGTCTACTTGTAACTGCTAATATCGCAGAATTTTATGTCACAACTTATCTCTTGAATGATGAAAATCTGCACATTGCTCTCATACTTTGATAGCTGTGATAGTAAAATTTCATATGGCTACAAAAATTGTAAGAAATGTTCACAAATGAATTTGATCACTGTCCCTATTTCCCTGAACTGACTTGAGGAGATGGAGTCTGAGAGCATGACGGGCCATTCCCTCTTTCCACAAGGAAGGGCCTGTCAACCAAGTTCTCGAAATCGTTTAAGACATCTCCCGTCCTCTCACTTACGCCCAACAAAAGGAGAATCAAGAATCAGGCTACCAGGGGTCTTAACTTTAGAGGAAATGTTAGAACTAGATCCTGCATGAGGGATCCTGCAGCTGGAAAACCTTAACTGCAATTTGGTTCAACCACCTACGCAAATGTGAACTTACACAAAGTCTCAGTTGTCTCTGAAAGGTTAACTCACAGTGCATTTTTCTTTGGTGGGAAGTTTTTTACACCAATCAATTATTACCGTTTCTTGCTCAGATTAAGTGCATATTTGACAAACGCTTCTAAAGGTACCAAAGGGAATAAAGTCTCTTTCCTTTCCTTAGTTCCCAGCTTTTCAAGAGGAGGCTGTCTACTACTTTGCAGATCCTGTGAATCTTTTCACAAACATTCTGGACATCTGCAATCCCACCTCTAAAATACAAAAGACGTACATACTCGACATTAGTGGCTCTCAATCCTAGGGCACACTAGAAACACCTGAGGACATTTCCAAACTAAGGCCACCCAAATCCCTGACATTCTTTTATTTATTATTATTTTTATTTTTACAGAGGCTAGGTTTTACCATATTGCCAAGGCTGGTCTCAAACTCCTGAGCTCAAGCAATCTGCCTGCGTTGGCATCCCAAAGTGCTGGGATAACAGATGTGAGCCACCACACCTGGCCCTGATGTTCTGATTTACTCAACTTGAGGTAGGACATAATTTTTTAAAGCTTTCTAGATGACTCTTACGTGCATCCAGGATTGAGAACCACTGTTAAAAACTGAAAAATGGCCAGGCACGGTGGCTCACGCCTATAATCCCGGCACTTTAGGAGGCCAAGGTGGGTGGATCACCTGAGGTCAGGAGTTTGAGACCAGTCTAAAATGGTGAAATCCCACCTCTCCTAAAGATAAAAAGTTAGCTGGGTGTGGTGGTGTATGCTTGTAATCTCAGCTACTTGAGAGGTTAAGGCAGGAGAATCGCTTGAACCTGGGAGGTAGAGGTTGCGGTGAGCCAAGATCGTGCCATTGCACTTCAGCCTGGGCAACAACAGCAAAATTCCATCTCAAAAAATAAATAAATAAATAAAAATAAAAATGGTATGAACGCTTAAATTAAAAAAGAAAAAGGAGAGAATCATAGAGAAGGCTACATTTTCAAAGAAGAAGGGAAAAAAATCCTCACAGCATGGAAACTTTTATGAATAAAGTAAACCTGACAGATGACATATGATTTCTGATTAAATACATCTGAATTTTACTATTCATATCCCTTTTAAGGATTAATAGGATGTTAAGGTTATGATTAGATCTTCTCTTCTGCAGAATATATGGTGATAATTATTAGATTTTGCCTCAGATGGACTCATTCACCATTAGGAATTATTTACCTACTTTAAATTGTTCATTCATAAACAAGCCAAATTATAAAAATCACCATTACCTGGCATACAATAGGTGTTCAAATACTTGCTAAATGACTGAAGAGATCAACACCAGGTTTCTACATGAATGTCTTCTTTCAAAAACACTGACCCAAAAGGGGCAGGGAACAAGAAGAGTGTCTCAGAGAATAACGGCAAGAGTCACAATAATGCAAATCCTAGCAAGCACTCCCGGGGCCCTGTTCTCCCGGCTTCCCATGTGTGTGCTCATTTCAGCCTCACCCTCAGAAAGATGAGACTATATTTAATCCCATTTCACACATGAGCGAATGAAGGCACACAGAGCTTAAGCAACTTTCACAAAGTGACAGCCACTGAAGCCCATTTTTGAACCCAGCGGTCTGTTGCTGAGTCTGAGCACACTCACTGACACTAGAAATTAAAACACTTTTCCTCTCCTCATTTGGATCCTGTCTTTCACAGATATCCCTTTACACATGACAAGTTTTTTTTTGTTTTTTCCTTTTTCGGGGCAGGGTCTTGTTTTGTCACCCAGGTTGGAGTACAGTGATGTGATCATAGCCTACTGCGGCCTGGAACTCCTGGCACATGCCAAGTTTTAAAAGCCTTTTGGCCAGGTGCAGTGGCTCACACCTGTAATCTCAGCACTTTGGGAGGCTGCGGTGGGCAGATCACGAGGTCAGATCGAGATCATCCTGGCTAACACAGTGAAACCCCGTCTCTACTAAAAATACAAAAAATTAGCCGGGTATGGTGGTGCATGCCTGTAGTCCCAGCTACATGGGAGGCTGAGGCAACAGAATCATTTGAACCCGGGAGGTGAAGTTGCAGTGAGCCGAGATCACACCACTGCAGTCCAGCCTGGGCGACAGAGCGAGAGTCTGTCTCAAAAAAAAAAAAAAAAAGCCTGTTTTGGGCACAGTGTTTGCCCTTCAAAAAATAAAGCCAAGCTGCTCCAAGCTCTTCAAATATATTATTTCCCCATCCCAGTTGTCCACCATGGACTAATGCAAGCTCAGGAAGAAACCAACAAGCAAAAGGGCTTCCTAAAGACGTGGAATAGAAAGGAAGCACCCTCAGAGAACCAGGCTAAGCCCACCCAGGGAGCAAAGATAGAAGGAACAGGGATGGTCAAAGCAGAGGATCATCAGCTGGAAAAATGAGAGTAGCAGCAAGAAAGCAGCAGATGTCTGATGACAGACACTTGAAACAGAGGCTTGTGCCTCTCCCAAAAGGAGAACTCAAAAACTTCAACATTTTGAATCACTTCATTCTGACATGATAAAACAAAATTACCTATCTCCAAATCTGCAAGCTCCTGTTTTACTGTAGAAGGGACAATTAGCTCGATCCTTCTCCATTACTCTGAAATCCACGGGTGGTTCTGGGTTTTGCCATGTGGTACCATTTTCCAGCTGTTAAAAATAACGATGACTTTACTGGTGGTGTAAAAACCCATGAAAGACTAAATGTTTCAAAGTATATTAAAATATTTTCCTCAAAGATAAACATTTTTCGTTTAAAAATGCAAACATTTAAGTTGTAATAGGCAATCAAGACTTTACAAACAACCATACTAAGACATGAGCTCCATCTCTCTTTCGGCTCCTGGTCACTTTTCTTTATCTGGCATCACTACTGCAACCAGGGGCAGCCACCAAGGTTTCCATCCATTCTAAAAAGAGTCCAAAAAGGCTGGGTGTGGTGGCTTATGCCTGTAATCCCAGCACTTTGGGAGGCCGAGGCGGGTGGATCACCTGAGGACGGAAGTTTGAGACCAGCCTGACCAACATGGAGAAACCCCGTCTCTACTAAAAATACAAAATTAGCTGGGTGTGGTGGCGCATGCCTGTAATCCCAGCTACTTGGGAGGCTGAGGCAGGAGAATAGCTTGAACCCAGGAGGTGGAGGTTATGGTGAGCCAAGATCGCGCCATTGCACTCCAGCCTGGGCAACAAAAGCGAAACTCTGTCTCAAAAGAAAAAAAAAAGAAAAAAAAGAGTCCAAGAACTTATTAGGGAACCACTACAGACAGAAATAGAAGTTACTCTGATTCAAGGTAAACCATCCACTGGAGGCTAACGGTATGTGATGTTGCTTAAACACAGTGCAAGGACTCTAAACAAGTCCAGTCCACAGGGGTTATGCATAACATTTGTATTTGTTCATCAATAAATTTTGTTGTTGTTGTATAAATTAAAGGACCACAAACATGATTCCAGATATCCAAACATGATCTAAGTAATCTACCACAAAACTAATATTACTGGAACTATCATTCTAAGGAAACATTAATTGGTCTCAAATTCTCAATGAAAGGTTTAAAAAATACCTCATTTTCAGCCCGATCCAGCATCTTCTGCACAGCTTCCTAAAAACGGTGCAAACATAGGACTAGAATGAAAACCTAGAAGTCAGGTAAGTCACATCTGGTTTCTCTGGTTAAGAAACTCAAGTGTAACAATTAAAACACACACATGCACATGAGCACACATGGTTTCAGGTTCTAGTTTTCCTCTGAAGCACAGATTTTTTTAAAAGCTTTCAAAGGATATATAGCTGAGACTTCTTTTTTTTCTTTTTGAGATACGGTCTCACTCTGTCACCCAGGCTGGAGTGCAATGGCATGACCTTAGCTCACTGAAACCTCCGTTCACAGGGTCAAGTGATCCTCCCACCTCAGCCTTCCTAGTAGCTGGGACTATAGGCGTGCACCACCATGCCTGGCTAATTTTTGTATTTTCTGTAGAGATGGGGTTTCACCATGTTGCCCAGGCTGGTCTCGAACTCCTGAGCTCAGGCAACCCACCCGCCTCAGCCTCCCAAAGTGCTGGGATTACAGGGGTGAGCCACCATGCCCAGCCCATAGCTGAGACGTTCTATTCAAACAGAAAATTTACTAGATCACGTTGCAAAATATTTTAAATAGTCTTTTAATAGTTTCAATAATAGTAATATTTAGTATATTTGAGTACATATACCATGTTCTAGTTTGTAAGAGGAGGTATTAGTGAATATAAAACACAGCCGGGCACAGTGGCTCACGCCTGTAATCCCAGCACTTTGGAAGACTGAGGCAGGTGGATCACAAGGTCAAGAGATTGAGATCATCTTGGCCAACACGGTGAAACCCCGTCTCTAGAAAAATTAGCAGGGTGTGGTGGCCCATTTAACAGAAGCTAAAATATGACATGGCCAGTGGAAATTAGCATTTAGGAGAAAATTCTAACTTTTTAATAAGGCAAAGGAGGTTCTGTAATATGCCAGTAAATTTCTACCTAACTGGCATTTGAACAAGTTGTACCTATGTTCAACAGACAGTCTTATCTTCCCTAATCCCTTAAAGCATTCCATAAGACTCTTTTGTCTAGCTGCTGCTCAAAACAGAACTCTTGTCCTCTACCCTCCCTGGCCCACATCCACCTGAATGCTCCCTCAGTCAATAGTGCTGCCAGTCCATCTGTCTATTCAAATTAAAAACCTAAAAATATGACTTGAATTCCCTTCTCTCTCCTTGTCCTCCCTCCCATTCAATCTACTAGCTAGAGTCCCACTGACTCTGCCTTGACACACCCCAAATCTGTGTAGTTATCTTTATTTGGAATCACAGGCCTTTTAACTGGTCACTATTCCCCATTCTTCATTTTTTATAGTAAAATAAAAACGATCTGTTAAAAGGTCCGGTGCAGTGGCTCACACCAGCACTTTGGGAGGCCGAGGCAGGGGAATCACTTGAGGTCAGGAGTTCGAGACCAGCCTGGCCAACATGGTGAAATCCCGTCTCTACTAAAAATATAATAATTAGCTAGGCACGGTAGCAGGCACATGTAATCCCAGCTACTTGGGGGGCTGAGGCACATGAATTGCTTGAACCCGGGAGGCAGAGGCTGTAGTAAGCAGAGATCACGCCACTGCACTCCAGCCTGGGCGACAGCATGAAACTGTCTCAAAAAAAAATTTTTTTTTAAAAAGAATGATCTGTTAAAAGGCACAAATATAAATTAGACAGAGTCATTCCCTGCTTAAAATCCTTCAATGGAAACTCCTCCTTCAAATCCAGGAAGCCCTCCATGATCTGACTCTGCTTACTCTCCACTGCCCCCCACCCCCAACCTCCTCCACTGCTCTTCTCTCCTTTGGACTCTAGATTTCAGGTTCCATGGCCTTCTTTCAGCCTTCGAGCTTCAGGCCTCTTCTCGCTGAGATCTCTGCACTTAGATGTCAGCTCAAGCATCACCTCCCCAGAGATTTCCTTGACCAGGCAATCTACAGAAGCACAACTCTATTCTCCTTACTCTATCACATCACTCTCGGCACTTAATATGATCGTATTTTGAATGATCTGTTTTGATTACTTATCATCTTACACTCCCATACAAAAAACTAACTCAGTGAGAGCAGAGACTGTGTCTTTCACTGCTCTGTCTCTGTCCACAAGAGACGTGTCTAGAATACAGCAGAAACACATATTGCAGATTCCTTTTTATAAGCTTAGAATCTATTTCGTTACCCTCATTTCTCCTTAATGTCTCACAGATGTCCTCTGAAACAAAAGCATTTAAAACAAGCCTTAGCTGTTACCCAATTCCTGAAAGACTTCAGTTGAGGAACACTCTACTGTTAAAACGGGAATTAATTCCTCTCTATAAAAAATGACAAGCTTCAAACAATTTTTCTGCCCCCTAAAAACCTAGCGTGATCATGCCTCATCTGGAAATAAGTGTTCATTTAAGGTTGTCTAAAATCTGCATTGAAATTAACTGATGGCTTGAGATACAAAAAACAAAAATCGTGGAGGATGCTTCTGCCCTGTATTGACTACGGTGAAGACACATGCATTTTTCCCAATTATAAGGTGATTATCCAATTGTATGCTATTTAAATTTAGCTATATGACAGAAAAGATAAATCCTGATGAATCAGTCAAGGGAAAATGAGCTGTGATACCTCTGAAATAAATATACTGTTAAGGAATAGCAGCAAAACATACCAAATCAATCTTCATACATATGCCTTATAGGTTTTTTTTAAACGAGCAAGTGTGTGTTAGCTACAATTGTCTTTACAGCCTAAGTTGAAGAGGAAATCAAGATTTAATACAAATAACAAAAAATATTTCCTAGTTCCTCAATATTTGAGTTCCTGATTTCTTTAAATCCTCTAATTCTTGCTGACATGTCATAAGCAGTTCCCTTATGACCTAAATAAATGTGGAAACAAAACAAAATATTATTCTCTAAAGAAGTCAACTCATATATAGCAGAACCTCAGAAAAACACAACTTGCTATAAAGCAAGGGCCAGCTGCCTGTTTTGTAAATAAAGCCTTCCTGGAACACAGCCATGCCCATTTATTTACATATTATCGATGGCTGCTTTCAGGGTACACTGGCAGAGTTGGATGTTTGCCACAGAGGTCAGACAAACCATAAAGCCTAAAATATTTACCATCTGGCCCTTTACAATGTTTGCCAATGCCCAGTAGAAAGGGTAAATAGGGCAAAGCTAAAGAAAACTTTAAGGAATCTGCCACTGCACAGACCCAAAGAAGAGCATCAGAAGGGAACTCTGGTGTATGTCTAGACTGAAATATGATTCTTTCTAAACAAACAAATGAAGTGACAAGAAAAAATAAAAACAAACCCAAACTCTGACACGCCTACGGCTTATTCTTCAAACCCATCACACAGCACATCTGTATACTCAGAGGATATGCTATGCGTTCATCCTCCCATGACAGGAATCACCTCTTTTTCTTTCTTCTCCTGTCGTTTCTGCTCCTCCTCTTCTCTCTCTTTCCTTTGTTGTTCTTCCCATTGTTCCTTTAACTTTCTCTTTAAAGGAGAAGAAAAAGTAACTTTTTTTCAGATGCTTTTTAAAAACATTTCACATATAGGGCACATAAATGAAAAATGTTTTAAATACTAGTAAACTGGATAAGATCTTTTTTAAGTTCAAGATAGGTAACTCTTTTTTTTTTTTCTTCTGAGATGGAGCTTCGCTCCTGTTGCCCAGGCTGGGGTGCAATGGCACGATATTGGCTCGCTGCAACCTCCCAAGATAGGCAACTCTTCATGAGAGTTATTATGGTGAAGTCATCAGTTTGTTCACTAGTTATGTGATTCCTACTGTACCTCTTGTTCTTCTTGCCGTTTTCTAGCTGCCTCTTCTTTTTCCTTCTTTATTCTGAATTCTTCTTGTGCCTTCTGCTCTCTCAGCAACCACTCTTCATGTAATCTTTGCCTATCAGTATAATGATGTAATCAGATAAAAGAAATGGGCATTAATCCACAAATACACACACACACACAATAGCAAAATGACACGTTTTGGGACTGATTCAAAAATCATGAAAGCTATTTTCTATAAGGCCGTCAAGTGGGGGTAAGAGAACGACAAGAGTAGAGCTTTTGGAAAAGCACCACGTGTAAGCAACTATCTTCCTAAAGGGTAATAACTTAAAATCCCTCCTACATTTCATAAGTCTACATGGCTGTGACATATTTTACAGAAAAAAAAGGACACTATGACTTTCCCTGTAGACTGATAACAGTGATGTTTAGGTGTCAATAAAATGGGCAGTAAGTTTCAAAGCAGCATCTACCTTTTCACATTCAGAAAGCATTTCCCTTCCTATGCTATGCAATTATTTTCATTTATTTATTTATTTTTGAGACAGAGTCTCGCTCTGTTGCCCACGTTGACGTGCAGTGGCATGATCTAGGCTCACTGCAACCTCGGCCTCCTGGGTTCAGGTGATTCTCCTGCCCCGGCTTCCCAAGGAGCTGGGATTACAGGTGCCAGCCACCACCTCTGGCTAATTTTTACATTTTTAGTAGAGATGGGGTTTCACCATGTTGGCCAGGCTGGTCTCGAACTCCTGACCTCAAGTGATCCACCTGCCTCAGCCTCCCAAAGTGCTAGGATTACAGATGTGAGCCACTGCACCTGGCCCTATTCTTAAAAGTAGCAATTCCATGATGGCAGCATGCTGAAAACCCGGCATCCTCTGCCATAAATCTCTGGACTACGACTCCACACAGCTAAGAGACTCCTGTGGTTTGCCTCCAAATGCCTAAACTGCCAAAAGAAGGAAAATAAAAGTACATTGTAATCATCTTTTTAAAATAAAGTTACAGGTTTTAAGAAATGAAGTTATAAAATAAATTAGCAAGTGTCAGCTGGGTGTGGTGGCTCATGCCTGTAATCCCAGCACTTTGGGAGGCCAAGGCGGGTGGATCACGAGGCCAGGAGTTCAAGACCAGCCTGACCAAAATGGTGAAACCCCACCTCTACTAAATATACAAAAATGAGCCGGGTATAGTGGCACGTACCTGTAATCCCAGCTACTCGGGTGGCTGAGGCAGAGAATTGGTTGAACCCAGGAGGTTGCAGTGAGCCAAGATCGCACCTCTGCACTCCAGCCTGGGCGACACAGCAAGTCTCCACCTCAATCAATTAATCAATCAATCAATCAATAATCGAGTGTCAAGTTTATTTTTTAAATGACCAATTATAATGAGTGCTATTACCTTAAAGTGGCAAGTGGCTCAGACATCCAGTATCATAAGTTTCTAATTTAAAGGGGCAGGTTAGATTTCCAAAGTCTACTTGCCAATTAGGTATTCAGAACCCAAAATTCATTTTTCCACTGAATTTATGAAAGGGAAATGAAATATGAGAAATTTTCCTGCATTAGTTCAGCAGCATTAGGAGTTCAGTAAAGTTTTATGTCTAGTCTGGGGACCTAACCACAATTTTAAATAAAATATATTACATTTCCAAATGAAGATTCCAGGAACACATCTTTTAGCCATGGCAGAGGCTGCTACATTGCATATATCAGTGTTCCTATGCCATGTGTGAGGGTACCATATAGATGTTTCCATGTGCACAAGTCTGATTTATTAATCTTTTGAGAAACATATAATTGTATATAACTAAACCAAATGGTATATAAACTGAGACCACAAAAAAGTAAAATGTTAAAACTTTAAAATTTAATAACTTGAATATACATCTGCTTTAAAATAGGACATAAAGCCATACAGTATTTTTACATAATTTTCTTGCTTTTCCACAATAATTTAAATGGTATGCAACTCATAAAGAAATAAAGATCAAAGGAGCACAAAGATACACACATGTATGTGATTTAAAAGAAGCATTTCAAATAAATGGAAAAAAATTACTTTCTTATTTCATACCATATATATTGTCTTCATCATAACACAGATCTATAATAAAAACTAGAGCTATTAACAGCACCTCCTATCTGCTGACACTGTGTTCAACATTATACATCCATCACCTCATTTAATGGTCACAATTCTGTGAGGCAGATATTATGATTGATTTTATCTCCATATTAAAGACAAGGAAATAGAAGCTTAGAGAGATTAAGAAATTGGAACACGGTCGGGTGCAGTGGCTCACGCCTGTAATCCCAGCACTTTGGGAGGCCAAGATGGGCAGATCACAGGTCAGGAGTTCAAGACCAACCTGGCCAAAATGGTGAAACCCCGTCTCTACTAAAAAGAAAAAAAAAAAAAAAGAAATAAATAAATAAATTTGAACACGGCTAGTGAGCTGGGCCAGATCTGGAACTTGGGTCTGGCTGAATCCAATTCCATTGTTCTTCTCAATCACTGCTGCTCTTTTATTTTCATATTTTTGGCATTTTGATAATTCCACCTATTTATGTGCTTAGGGAAACAAAAGGAATCAATTACAAGAAAAGAAGCAACATTTCCAGTGAAAGTACTAAATAGCTAAAGAATGCCTATAAAGTTTTTTCTCCTTTTTAAGTGTACAGCTGAGTGGCACTAAATACATTCAAACTAGTGTGTGCCACATTTTCTTTAAAAACCAAAAACCACCCCATAAAAATATAAAGAGAAAAATTAGCAGAATATTTTCATCATCTTGTAATAGAGGAGATTTTTTCAATCGGACACCAAGATCAGACATCATGATGAAAGTCAATGACATGAGAATCAAATCATGGTAAGAAATGCAGTAAGCCAAGTTAGGACTGATGATGACAAGTGAGTATACATCACACATATGACAAAGGATTAATATCCTTAATCAAGTAATAAAATTGCTTACAAAACAAATTAAGAAGGCTGGACACGGTGGCTCACACCTGTAATCCCAGCACTTTGGGAAGCCGAGGCAGGGGGATCATGAGGTCAAGAGATCGGGACCATCCTGGCCAACATGGTGAAACCCTGTCTCTACTGAAAATACAAAAAAATTAGCTGGGCGTAGTGGTGTGCGCCTGTAGTCCCAGCTACTCAGGAGGGTGAGGCTGGCGAATCGCTTGAACTGGGAGGCGGACATTGCAGTGAGTTAAGATCGCACCACTGCACTCCAGCCTGGCAACAGAGCAATACCCTGTCTCAAAAACAAACAAAAAAAATATTAAAAAAAAAAAAAAAATAACATGTATCCCAAAAGAGAAAGGTGTGAGACTTGAGCAATCTACAAATAGGTAATAAAACATATAAAAAGATACTCTACCTAATTCAGAAATGTGCATTTGAAACAATGAAATATAACTTTTCATTATAGAAGTTTTATAAATTGATAATGCTTAGTATGAGTGAAGGTATGGGGAGATGGACCCCTATATTCACTGCCAGAAGGGCTGCAAACTGCAAACCAGGAAGCCCTTTCTACCTGGCCATCTACATTTTACATGGACTTATGCTTCGATTCCAACAATTTCATTTCTAGTCATTTTCCTAAGGAAATAACTGGACAATTACCAAGGATATATAAGCATGGATGCTTACTGCAACTTATTTTTTTTTTGAGACAGAGTCTCGCTCTGTCACCCAAGCTGGAGTGCAGTAGTGCGACCTTGGCTAACTGCAACCTCCGCCCTGTGGGGGGAAACCCCTCTAGAGGAGAGGCAAGGGTCTGAAGCCTCTGCATGTTCTCATATAAACATAGAATTAGAAACAAATTAGAGATATAGTTATACAGTTATTCCTATATATATAATCATAATCACATAGCTATTCATATGTAATCATAAACATATACATCTATATAATCACACAATCTTTAATCTTACTAATAAGTCTCAGGTCAAGAAGCATGGGACTGAAGTGGCATTGGAAAAGAGGTGACCCTAAGGAAAGATGCTCTAAGTCCTCTGTCACACCCGCTTAAGGGCTGCTGGGGGATGCCTTGGCTGTGCGACAGTGTCAGCGCTGTGAAAGCACCGGCTGTTTAGCCAGCAAGGGAAGGAGACGTCCAAGATGGCCAAGACATCTCCTTCCTCCCGGGAGTGAGGAGAAAACTCCACCTTCCAAGCTCTTGTGGTAAGCCTGACGGCTGTCAGGAAGGCCCACAGACATCCAGGGACTTAATTGTCTCTATGTGGTGCTGCGCTTCAGCGGTCATGTTCCATGTCTACTTTCAAGTTCTGCTTCTGCACCTGGTTCCTCTTTTCCTTAGAAGATAAGAATTAGTAATAATAACATAAATCTTAGTGACCTTGTTATTTCTTGACAAGTATGAAAAAAGTACTGACGCCTTGAGTTCTCTCCTCACCTTGGCATCTTCAAAGTTTTGGCCCCTGTCTCCAAGACATGTGATTTATCTGACCCTATCACTGACCACCATTACCTCTCCTACCTACCCTTCCCCCTGCTTTGTACTCAATAAAAGTCAGAGTGTCCAGGCACTCGAGGTCACTGCCCGACTCTATGCTTTGGTTGGCAGTGGACCCCTGGGCCCAAACTCTGTTTTCTCTTTCTTGGTGTCTTGTGTCTTTTATTTTCACAGTTTCTTGTCTCCATACCTGTAGAGAGGGGCTCATGGGACCCTGTAGGGCTGGACCCTACACCACCCCCCGGGTTCAAGTGATTCTTCTGCCTGAGCCTCCTGAGTAGCAGGGATGACAGGCGTTCACCACCATGCCTGGCTAATTTTTGTATTTTTAGTAGAGACAGGGTTTCACCATCTTGGCCAGGCTTATCTTGAACTCCTGACCTCATGATCTATCCGCCTCAGCCTCCCAAAGTGCTGGGATTACAGGCATGAGCCACTGCACCCAGCCACTTACTGCAACTTTTTACATATGAGTAAAAGACCAATATAACCTGAAAGTCCATCAGTAGAGAGCTACAATTTACGAATGAATAAACTATGACTAGCACATAAATTATGCTACATCTGTACAGTACTGTATTGCCTTTTTTTTTTTGAGTCAGAGTCTCGCTCTGTAGCCCAGGCTGGAGTTCAGTGGCACGATCTCGGCTCACTGCAATCTCTGCCTCCCGGGTCCCGGTTCAAGCAATTCTCCTGCCTCAGCCTCCCAAGAAGCTGGGATTAAGGCGTGCGCCACCATGCCCAGCTAATTTTTGTATTTTTGGTAGAGATGGGGTTTCACCATGTTGGCCAGGCTGGTCTTGAACTCCTGACCTCGTTATCCACCCGCCTCAGCCTCCCAAAGTGCTGGGATTACAGGTGTGAGCCATCATACCCAGCCTTGTATTGCCATTGAAATAGTTAATTAGATCCCTGCATCAGGACTGAAATAAATGCACTATATATTTAGCAAGAGAGTAATTTATAGAAAAACATGTATAAATATCATCCCATTATAGAAAGACACATGTAAAGTACATTTACACTTCCTTTTTTCTTTCTTAACAGTGGCTATCTTTGGGTGTGCTGCAATTGTTAAAGCCCTTTCCCCTTTTACATTTGTTAATTATTATTTTTTTTCTATTTCAAAAATAATTACAAATTAGCAAAAACAGTGAAAAGTACTTCCATTAAAAAAAAATAGCATCTAGTTTTAGCCCATCAACTACAGATTTAAATACTTTATACAGGGTATTTTATAAGACCTATTTTATACAAGATTTTATACAGAAGACTGGTACTGGTTAGTAAAAGCTGATAATATTCCAATAAAATAACTTCATTCACTTTAAGTGTTTCAATTATCGCTGACCTCTCTCTTTCCAATAGCTTCTCTTCTTCACGTTGTTGTTCTTCAATAAAAGTGTCCTCCTCCTCCTCCTTCTGTGAGAGTCCTAAAGGAATTTAAATGTTTTATTAAACTGAGCACTGCAAATTCTTGCTCAAAAATTCAGGGAAAAAATACGTGTAATCTTTAATGTTTAAAATAACAGTAAAAATCTGTTTCTAAAACCTTCTAACAAGGTGGTCTCTAGTCAGCCTTATTTGGTACAACTCAAGCATCAAAAAGGACAATAATGGTAGTGGATAGCACATTACATTTAACCATTAATCAATGGTTCCACAATTATACTTAAAAAGGAAATTAGCTGGGCGTGGTGGCAGGTGCCTGTAATCCCAACTACTCTGGAAGCTGAGGGAGGAGAATCACTTAAACCCGGGAGGCAGAGGTTGTAATGAACCAAGATCATGCCATTGCACCCCAGCCTGGGCAACAAGAGCAAAACTCCATCTCAAAAAAAAAAAGGTGGTGTGGGTATGGAAAGGAATATCCATCTTTACAGAAGAATGGCAACTAAAAAATGTAGAAAAACTTAAGTGGATAAATCATCACTTTTGCAACCCCCACTGTAAAAATTTAGACAAAGATATTAAAAACATTGAATGAGGCCAGGTGTGGTGGCTCACACCTGTAATCCCAGCACTCTGGGAGGCTGAGGCGGGCGGGTCACCTGAGGTTGGGAGTTCAAGACCAGTCTGACCAACATGAAGGAACCCTGTCTCTACTAAAAACACAAAATTAGCTGGCATGGTGGCGCATGCCTGTAATCCCAGCTACTAGGGAGGCTGAGGCAAGAGAATCGCTTGAACCCAGGAGGCGGAGGTTGTGGTGAGCCCACACCATGCCACTGCACTCCAGCCTGAGCAACAACAGCAAAACTCCATCTCAAAACACACACACACACACACACACACACACACACACATTGAATGAAAGCCTGCTGGGAAGAGGATATTCACACTATCTCAACATATCACCCCAGAAATGAGGACTAATTACAAAAGAAAAAAATGCAGCTTTATAATGGAGCGATCTGAGTGGGTAACACTTTAACCATAGTTAGCATCACCGGGAGTGCAACAACCTGACATGATAGGTCTCATGATGTACGCAATAAGAAGTTTACAACAGCTGCGCAGTAATCCTTTGTTCTAAAGAGTGTTGTCACCTGAAGTTCATCATGGGAAGACAGAATAATCCAGAATGCAGGGCATTCCACAAGATAACCGGCTTGAGTTTTTCAGAACAATCAATCCTGGTTTGGGGAAGTCTAAATATGGCCTGTATATCTACCATTGAATTACTGCTCATGTACTCAGGTGCAAGTTTGGCATTGTGGTTCTGTGAGAGAATGTCCTTATTTTTAGGAGTTGCAGGCTGAAGAATTTAGGGGTGAGATGCTGCTATCTGCAAATGCCATCCAAAAGGTTCAGAAAAAATGTTCTATATATGTATCTCTTTAAATAAAGAGAGAGAGAAAGAAAAAAGAGAGAGAGAGAAATGAAAGAAAGAGGGAAGGAAGGAAGGCAGGCAGGCCGGCCGGCCTGGCAAATCTTGCTGAAGGATTCATGGATATTTATTGTGCTACTTTTTTCAACTTTCTGTAGATTAGAACATTTTCCAAATAAAAACATGAAAAAATAACTTTTAATAGAATAGACATTTACATCCTCTCCTACTCAAAATTTGGGGGAAAAAAATCAGTGAAAACGGAAGAGAAATGGAAGATTGAAATGATCTTAAAGAAATGTCATAGATGTCAGGCTTAAAGAAACAAGAGTCTGTGTTTGTCACATGCATTGAGTATAGTTCTAACTGAAGGCTCATCCAGTCCTAGATAATTACAATAATTTGTATTAAGTAAGTAAACTTTATTATTTCAGCAACCAGAATTAAAATAGGCCACAAATGTAGAATAAGTTCTCAATCACATAAAATAATGTCTAATTGTTCAGATAATTAGATGATCTAATGTACTTAAAGGCCAAAGAACCTGGCACAGAGGATATGGCTGACTTACCTGCAGAGGTATGCCCATAGATTAGACAGGGCACAGACGCAGCTAACACTCACAAATATCTGTTGACTGACTCACTCAACTCCCATCACCTAGAAAATAAGCTCATATACTCCACAGATGTGATTGCTAACAGTTCTGGGTACAGCATTTTCCCTTGTACAATAAGATATATGCAATATATGTAAATACAATACAGTTGACCCTTGAACAATACAGGTTTTAACAGCCTTGGTCTATTTAAATACAGATTTTTTTCAATAAACACACTGGAACATTTAGGGGAGATCTGCAACAATTTGAAAAAAATAGCAGATAAGTGGCACAGCCTAGAAATACTGAAAAATTTTAGGAAAAAGGTATGTCATGAATAAATAAAATAAATGTACATGCTAGTCTATTTTATCATTTGCTACCATAAATACAAATCTATCATAAAAAGTTAATGCAGGGCTGAGCGCAGTGGCTCACGCCTGTAATCCCAGCACTTTGGGAGACCGAGGCAGGCAGATCACCTGAGGTCAGGAGTTCGAGACCAACCTGGCCAACATGGTGAAACCCTGTCTCTACTAATAATACAAAAAAATTAGCTGGATATGGTGGTGCATGCCTGTAATCCCAGCTACTCGGAAGGCTGAGGCAGGAGAATTGCTTGAACCGGGGAGGCGGAGGTTGCAGTGAGCCAAGATCGTGCACTGCATTCCAGCCTAGGTGACAAGAGCAAAACTCTGTTGAAAGAAGAAATAAAACAAAATAAAGGAAAAGAAAAGGGAAATGGGAAGGGAAGGGAGAAAATCATTGAGGAGAAAGAATATCTGCATGAACAGGTTTGTTTTGTTTTGTTTTGTTTTTGAGATGCAGTCTTGCTCTGTTGCCCAGGCTAAAGTTCAGTGGCATGATCTCGGCTCATTGCAACTTCTGCCTCCCGGGTTCAAGCAATTCTCCTGCCTCAGCCTCTCAAGTAGCTGGGATTTCAGGTGCATACCACGACGCTTGGCTAATTTTTGTATTTTTAGTAGAGACGGGATTTCACCATGTTGGCCAGGCTGGTCTCAAATTCCCAACCTCATGATCCACCTGCCTTGGCCTCCCAAAGTGCTGGGATTGCAAGTGTGAGCCACGGAGCCTGGTCTGAACAGGTTTTTAATGAAGATGAAAGTATTCTATTCTAGAAAAATGCCACAAAGGACATTTATTAGTTAGGAAGAGAAGCAAGCAGCAGGATTTAAAACAAAAAGACAGGCTAACTCTACTGTTTCATGTAAACATAGCGGAGTTTATGATCAGGACTGCCCTTATCTATAAAGCTGCTAAGCCCCACCCCCAATCCTTGAAGGGAAAAGATAAGCCCCAGCTGCCTGTCCTTTGGTTGTACAACTAGAAGGCCTGGGTAATGGAAATCCTTTTTCTGAATTGGTTCCACTGATGCTTTGTCCCTGAAGTCAGGACTTTCCAGTAAGGAACTGGCTTTTATAATTCTTTTAATATTGGACAATGCCCCTGGCCACCCAGAACCCCATGAGTTCAACACTGAAGGCATCAAAGTGGTCTACTTTCCCCCAAACACAATGTTTCTAATTCAGCCTCCAGACCAGGGGGTTGTAAGAACCTCTAAAGCTCATTACACGTGGTACTCTATGAAAAGGACTGCCAATGCTATGGAAGAGAACCCTAACAGTGAGAGCATCAAGAAAGTGTATAAAGATTATACCCCTGGCCGGGCGCGGTGGCTCACGCCTGTAATCCCAGCACTTTGGGAGGCCGAGGCGGGCGGATCACGAGGTCAAGAGATCAAGACCATCCTGGTCAACATGGTGAAACCCCGTCTCTACTAAAAATACAAAAATTAGCTGGGCATGGTGGCACGTGCCTGTAGTCCCAGCTACTCGGGAGGCTGAGGCAGGACAATTGCTTGAACCCAGGAGGCGGAGGTTGCGGTGAGCCGAGATCGCGCCATTGCACTCCAGCCTGGGTAACAAGAGCGAAACTCCGTCTCAAAAAAAATAATAATAATAAAAAAAAAAAAGATTATACCCCTGAAGATGTTATTGTTCTTATAGAAAAAGCCATGAAAGACCAGGTGCAGTGGCTCACGCCTGTAATCCCAGTACTTTGGGAGGACAAGGCGGGCAGATCACGAGGTCAGGAGTTCGAGACCAGCCTGACCAACATGGTGAAACCCCATCTCTACTAAAAATACAAAATTAGCTGGGCATGGTGGTGTGCACCTATAATCCCAGCTACTCAGGAGGCTGAGGCAGGAGAGTCACTTGAACTCCTGGGAGGCGGAGGTTGCAGTGAGCCGAGATCATGTCACGGCACTCCAGCCTAGGGGACAGAGCAAGACTCCATCTCAAAAGAAAAAAAGAAAAGAAAAAGCCATGAAAATCATCAAGCCCAAAACAAAGTCCTGCTGGAGAAAAAGCTGTGTCCAGATATTGTGCATGGCTTCACAGGACTTAAGACAGAGCCAATCAAGGAAATCGTGAAAGAGATTGTGGATATTGTGGATACGGGAAAAAAAAAGTTCAAGGGAGTTGGGGTGAAGGGTTTCAAGATATAAATCTTGGAGAAATTCAAGAGCTAACACATACCACATCAGAGTAATTAACAAAAGTCCATTTGATGGGGATGAGTCCTCCAGTGCAAGGTGATGAGGAAGAAAACTTAGGAGAAGCAGTGCCAGAAAACAAATTGACACTAGACAACCTGGCAGAAGTGCCAGTCATTCAAGACTGCTTTTGACTTCTTCTATGGACCCGTCTAAACCGAAAACAAACGCATTGAAACTAAAGCAAATGGTGGAAGATTTGGTACTGTATAGAAACATTTTTAGAGAAATGAAAAAGCAAAAATGTCAGACAGAAATTATAATGTATTTCTGCAAAGTTACACCAAATGTGTCTACCCTCTTGCCTTCCCTTCCACCTCCTCTACCTCTTCTGCCTCTGTCACCCAAGACAGCAAGACCAACTCTTCTTCTTCCTCCTCAGTCTACTCAACATGAAGACAAGGAGAATGAAGACCTTTATGATGATCCACTTCCATTTAATGAGTGGTAAATATATTTTCTCCTCCTTGCCGGGCGCGGTGGCTCACGCCTGTAATCCCAGCACTTTGGGAGGCTGAGGCGGGTGGATTACAAGGTCAAGAGATCGAGACCATCCTGGTCAACATGGTGAAACCCCGTCTCTACTAAAAATACAAAAAAATTAGCTGGGCATGGTGGCACGTGCCTGTAGTCCCAGCTACTCGGGAGGCTGAGGCAGGAGAATTGCTTGAACCCAGGAGGCAGAGGTTACAGTGAGCCGAGATCGCGCCATTGCACTCCAGCCTGGGTAACAAGAGCGAAACTCCGTCTCAAAACATATATATATATATATTTTTTCTCCTCCTCATGATTTTCTTAGTAACATTCTTTTCTCTAGCTTACTTTATTATAAGAATATGGTATATAATATACAAAGTATATGTTATGGCCAGGCATGGTGGTTGACACCTGTAATCCCAGTAATTTGGGAGGCCGGGGCAGGCAGATCACAAGGTCAGGAGTTTGAGACCAGCCTGGCCAAGAGACAAGCCTGGCCAATATGGTAAAACCCTGTCTCTACTAAAAATAAAAAATTTTTAAAAATTAGCTGGGCGTGCTGATGGGCGCCTGTAATCCCAGCTACTTGGGAGGCTGAGGCAGGAGAATTGCTTGAACCCAGGAGACGGAGGTTGCGGTGAGCCAAGATCACGCCATTGTACTCCAGCCTGGGGAACAGAGCAAGACTCCGACTCAAAAAAAAACTATGTGTTAATCAACTGTTTATGTTATTGGTAAGGCTTACAGTCAACAATAGGCTCTTAATAGTTAAGTTTAGGGGGAATGAAAAGTTATACACAAATTTTTGACTGTGCGGAGGGCCGTGGTTGGCGGGGGGGTGGGGGTCAGTGTCCCTAACTCCCACATTGTTCAAGGATCAAATGTATATCCAATGGTATTCAGGTTGAGCACCCCAAATTCAAAAATTGAAAATATTCTGAGTGCCAACACTTCTCAAAAGAAATGTTCACTGGAGCATTTCGTTTTTTGGATTTTTGGATTTGAGATGCTCAACTGGTAAATATAATGCAAACATTTCAGATAAAGGAATATTCAACCTGTACATGTAACTGTACACACAGAATCATGCTATAGTTTTGCAACTTGCTTTTAATATCTTAATTTCTGAAAAGGTAGCTTGTTTCAGGTTATCTCAAGAAGAACTGGGTGCCAAAGAAACTATTTGTAATTAAGAGTTCACTATTCCAGAAACTTCTACCAATCATTTGCCAAGGCGCTCTCACCATAACACTCAACATTCTAGCCTTTTGGGTAATGTCTGCTCATCCAATGTGTGCTACAATAAACAGCAGTGTTCCTGGCCAGGTGCAGTGGCTCCCACCTGTAATCCCAGCACTTAGAGGCCTAGGCAGGCGGATCACCTGAGGTCAGGAGCTCGAGATCAGTCTGGCCAACATGGTGAAACCCTGTCTCTACAAAAGTACAAAAACTAGCCAGGCATGATGGCAGGTGCCTGTAATCCCAGTTACTTGGGAGGCTGTGGCAGAAGAATCACTTGAACCTGGGAGGCGGAGGCTGCAGTGAGCTGAGATCATGCCATTGCACTCCAGCCTGGGCGAGAGAGGAAGACTCCGTCTCAAAAAAAAAAAAAAAGCAGTGTTCCATAGTCTACAGTATTCATGAAGTACCTCTAGGCAAAGAATTGTGAGGTGGAGTGGGAAAAACTAGAAGCAGAAGTGCAGAGACAGGATATGCCTTGGATATGCCGTTAGTTACATAATCTTGACAGACGAGTGACCTGGATCCTTTAATGGACTAAACTACCATGGGACATGACTTGCCTGACTCTCCGCAGAGGCTCATTCTGAACACACTTTGCTAAGTAAAAAGGAAAAAAAAAAAAATAAAAACAATACAAATATCAGCTGTTATAGGATTTAGTGCCAGAAAAAAAAAAGTTGTTTTTTTTTGTTTGTTTGTTTTTAAAGTATATTAGAATAAAACAGGTTAAATGAACAAAGGAAAGTAGCTGGAAATTTCAAGAAGGGAGAGAGGAAGTAATAATAAGGGCCTCAATAACACCAGCCTATCCTATTCTTCCTTTTATCCCTGATGCTTTGTTCCGCCTCTAGTGGATGAGTTTTCAACCAGTAAGAGAGAAATGCTAACACAGGTTGCAGGTAAACACACTGCTCCTTCCATTCTAAATATCCCAAGTACTAACACTAAAATAATTACTCGGGAACTCCAATGGTAAAGAAAACCTCTATGGCTATGTTTCTCAAGTCCTAAGAATCCTAGTTACTTTAGGCCATGGTCTCTGGATTTCAAGAATTGTCTAGGATCAACAGATGCTGGAGAGAATGTGGAGAAATAGGAACACTTTTACACTGTTGAGGGAGTGAGAATTGGTTCAACCATTGTGGAAGACAGTGTGGCGATTCCTCAAGGATCTAGAAATAGAAATTCCATTTGACCCAGCAATCCCATTACTGGGTATATAGCCAAAGGATTATAAATTGTTATATTATAAAGACACATGTACACGTATGTTCATTGCGGCACCATTTACAATAGCAAAGACCTGGAACCAACCCAAATGCCCATCGATGATAGACTGGACACGGAAAATGTGGCACATATACACCATGGAACACTATGCAGCCATAAAAAATGATGAGTTTGTGTCCTTTGTAGGGACATGGATGAATCTGGAAACAATCATTCTCAGCAAACTGACACAAGAACAGAAAATCAAACACCACATGTTCTCACTCACAGGCAGGTGTTGAACAATGAGAACACATGGACACAGGGAGGGGAGCATCATACATGGGGGTCTGTTAGGGGGACTAGGGAAGGGACAGCGTGGGGTGGGGAGGTTGGGGAGGGATAACATGGGGAGAAATGCCAGATATAGGTGACAGGGGGATGTAGGCACCAAACCACCTTGCCATGTATGTACCTATGCAACAATCCTGTATGATCTGCACGTGTACCCCAGAACCTAAAGTACAATTTAAAAAAAAATGTCTAGGATAATTTAATAAGCATATTCTGGATAACGTGGATGACAATCATTATAACCCAGTACTATTGTATGATTTCAGTGCTCCCATCTGCATTTATAACTACTACATAATTTTATAACTAAGTCCTAATTTTATTGCATTAAGCAGGCAGATTTAATACATAAATGTTAGCTTTTGCCATGTGAAGGTCAAATTTGCTGTACAAATAAAGGTTCTACAGTCATTTAATAGAAAAAGTGGTAAATAACCATGAGGCAACATTAGTAGAGGCATTCCAAACTCTCATCAGTGCCATATACGTATTGTGAGGGGCATCAGCTGCACATCATCCCTAGCATTACATGATGTAGATTTAAATTTTACTGAACGTGTAATTTCATTTAGTTTTATAATTTATAAATGTACTTTTTGTTTGTTTGTTTTTCTGAGACAGAGTCTCACTCTGTTGTTGAGGCTGGAGTGCAGTGGCACGATCTCAGCTCACTGTAACCTCTGCCTCCCAGGTTCGAGTGATTCTCTTGCCTCAGCCTCCCAAGTAGCTGGAATTACAGGCACCCACCATCAAGCCCAGCTAATTTTGTATTTTCAGTTGAGATGGGGTTTCACCATGTTGGCCAGGCTGAGCCTCGAACCCCTGACCTCAGGTGATCCGCCTGCCTTAGCTTCCAAAAGTGCTGGGATTACAGGCGTGAGACACCATGCACTGGGCCCATATATTGTTATACAGTCAAATAAGAGCTTCAGGCCAGGTGTGATGGCTCGTGCCTATAATCCCAGCACTTTGGGAGGCCGAGGTGGAAGGATCGCTTGAGGTCAGGAGTTAAAGAACAGCCCAAGCAACATAGTGAAATCCCGTCTCTACAAAAATCTTAAAATTAGCCAGGTGGGCCGGGCGCAGTGGCTCACACAGGTCATCCCAACACTTTGGGAGGCCGAGGTGGGTGGATAACCTGAGGTCAGGAGTTTGAGACTAGCCTAGCCAACATGGTGAAACCCCATGTCTACTAAAATACAAAAATTAGCCAGGTGTGGTGACGCACACCTGTAATCCCAGCTACTCAGGAGGCTGTGGCAAGAGAACTGCTTGAACCTGGGAGACTGAGGCTGCAGTGAACCGAGATAGCACCACTGCACTTCAGTCTGGGCGACAGAGCAAGACTCTGTCTCAAAAAAAAAAAAAAAAAGAAAGAAAGAAAAAGAAATTAGCCAGATGTGGTGGTGAATGCCTGTAGTCCCAGCTACTAGAGAGGCTGAGGTGGGAGGACTGTTTGAACCTGGGAGGTGGAGGTTGCAGTGAGCTGTAGTCGTGCCACTGTACTTCCCTCCTGGGCAACAGTACAAGACCCTGTTTCAAAAATAAATAAATGAGCTTCATAACTATTATGTTGGTATATATTTGAATAACATAATGATTTGGGTAAACAAAGGATCTTATATTAGTCAAGTCAGAAAAAAACTTGCAAAACCTCTAGTACCTTCAACTCCTGCTGGTTTTACGAATAAAAATATTCACCGAATATTTGAGGTGTTGGTCTTGAACCCCTGACCTCAGGTGATCCACCTACCTTGGCTTCCCAAAGTGCTGAGATTACAGGCGTGAGCCACCGTGTGCCCAGCCCATATATTGTTTTATAGTCAAATAAGAGTTTCGGGCCAGGCATGGTAGCTCATGCCTATAATCCCAGCACTTTGGGAGGCTGAGGTGGAAGGATCACTTGAAACCAGGAGTGTTGCAAGGACTCTGCTAGCTGCTGTAATTCATGATGCTTGCAACTACAATGTTAGACACTTTATAAATAGTTACACATAATCAGTGGGTGATGATTCGCCAACACTTTTTCCCCACCTTTAGTATGTTAACATCGTTTCCAACATGTGTTTGTAAATAACTACTTGGGAGGTAGTAGTCACAGCTATTTTTCCTCCGATGCAGTATTTGACTTCCTTCTGACACTGGGGCTTCAAGTTAGGGCTGGAGTGGACAGGGCAATTTCACAACACAGAAAACAGAATAAAGGGTCCGTTACCTGAGTCTCTCAGTCGAGCAAGTTCCTGCCGACGCTTCTTTCGTTTCTCCTTCTTCAGGGCGGCCCTGTACTTTTTGTGGCTGCAAGATTTAAAAACAGACACACAACAATCAGCGGCTACACTGCAGCGCTGCCCGAGCTTCCCGCTCCTCCGAGTCCAATGAAAGGAAATAGTTAGGGTGCTAAGGAGAGAAATATTGCTTCCTGTATTTTAATTACTAAACAGCCATCTATCATCGTCTCATCCTCCCACTCCCAGGCGGTCTTCTCCATCCGCCACCTGATCCCCTCCTCGCTTGCCTGAGCCTACGATCGCCCGGTGACACTCCGGGGAGGGCACCAGGGAGTGCACCAGGAAGGAATCGAGCTGTCACGGTGGCTCACTTGGCTTGGCCCTGCTTCCCTTTTCTTCCTGCTACCACATCGTCCATGGCCACGGTCGGCCCGCTCACCCGCTCATCTCCTCGTACGGAGCTTACCTTGGTTTCTCTGGAAACGTCATCTTCTCGGGCGCAGCCATCTTGGCGGCTCCGCCCCGCCCCTCCAGGAAAGGGCAGGCCTAAGAGCTGTGAAAGGCACGCGCAGGCGCGGGCGCCGGACGACCTCCCCTAGCACGAGACCAGAAACGGAAGGGTGGAGGTAGCTTTCGGCGGCTCGTCTTCCAAAACGCTGCTCACATATATAGCTCCTTACCGCAAAAATCCTGTGGGGCTTTTACCCCGCCCTAGAAGTAAGTGTCGCTTCAGCACTTCCAGTGATTTATCACTGTCTCCCTCCTCGCCCTAGCAGGACGTGTTGTAGCCAGGAGGTTAAAGTCACACACTCCCGCTATTCTCAGCATCCACTCATGAAGTCACATCCCGCCCAGAGCCGCTCGCCAGGCTTCATTTCCGACTTTTCGGGTTCCGCGTCCTTCCGCCTATCCACCTATCAGCGCCTCGCCTCAAAGCTCCAGACTCCACTGCCTGCCAGTCACACTTGTTCGGGGCAAACCTAACTCCCGGGGCTGCAAAGCTGTTACCCCTGCCCCTGAGGAGTTTACAATCGAAGGGCAGAGAAGAACCGATACATAATATGATGCAGGCAAAGATGAAGTTTACCTAACATAGTCCACCTAGGGATTCAGGGAGAGCTTTTTTTCTTTTCCTTTTTTTCCCCCCAATATCACGTGTGACTCAGTTGCAGTATCAGGGAGAGCTTTCTGATGCTAAGAGTTGACTTTGGGGCCGGGGGCAGTGGCTCATGCCTGTAATCCCAGCACTTTGGGAGGCCGAAGCAGGCGGAACACCTGAGGTCGGGAGTTCGAAACCAGCCTGACCAACATGGAGAAACCCCGTCTCTACTAAAAATACAAAATTTGCTGGATGTGGTGGCGTATGCTTGTAATCCCAGCTACTCGGGAGGCTGAGGCAGGAGAGTTGCTTGAACCCGGGCAGCAGAGGTGGCAGTGAGCCAAGATCACGCCATTGCACTCCAGGCTGGGCAACAGAGCGAGACTCCGTCTCAAAAAAAAAAAAAAAGAGTTGAGTTTGGAAGGAAGATGCCCTTTACCCAGACAGAGAAGTGTGGGAATGCGGTTACAGTCAGATCAGAACAAGCAAAGGCACTGAGAGGTAAAACTGGAATATGCTGGGAACAGCAAGAATTTTGGCAATCGAATCTATTTGTTCGTTTCTTATATATTGAGACGGGGTCTTGCTCTTTCACCGAGGCTGTCATGCAGTGGCGCAATCACAACTCACTGCAGCTTTGACCTCCCGAAGGTCAAGCGATCCTTCAGCCTTCCGAGTAGCCAGGAATACAGGCTCAAGCCGCCATGCCCGCCCAGCAATCCAATTTAAACTGCAATTCGAGAGTACCAAGGAATAGTTGTGGGAGGCCTAGGTTAAGGAGGAGAGCCTGGTGTGCCATGTTAAGACACTCTGTTTACATTCTGTAGAGACAACAGTGAACAGTTTTGCAATATAAAAGATTAAAAGATAAAGCTGGAATATCACAATAATCTAAGTGAAAGCTGATGAGGAATTAAACTGGAGCAATGAGAGTAGGGATTGAGAAACTAAAAATTATCCCAACTAATAATCAGACTTTAACGTACACATACAAGGCCAAGCAAAAAACGTTCCTCACAAGGATACATTACAGCTGTAAAATGACTAACAACCTCCATCTTTGTGTCATGGAGGTGAATGAATAGCTTCCTTGGCTTAGGTTTGTTCCGTTCTCCTCCAAATTAAGTTGCTGAGATACCCAATTACTAAACTACTGCCCTGCTTCCTCTAATCCCTCCTTAGAATTACTCAACTGAAGCCCAAACTCTGCATAAAACCTCACCCTAATCCCTCTTATACTGACACACTTGGGGCAACACATGTTCCCTTCACCTCCAGGTTGACCTTGTCTAGCTCAGTGCATTGGTTGGTTCTATCTTGAGTAAATTCCTTGATGTCGCCGGGCACAGTGGCTCACACCTGTAATCCCATCACTTTGGGAGGCTGAGGCGGGCAGATCACGAGGTTGGGAGATCAAGACCATCCTGGCTAACACGATGAAACCCTGTCTCTACTAAAAATACAAAAATTAGCCAGGTGTGGTGGCGCACACCTATAGTCCCAGCTACTCGGGAGGCTGAGGCAGGAGAATCCCTTGAACCTGGGAGGTGGAAGGTTGCAATGAGCTGAGATTGCGCCACTGCACTCCAGCCTGGGCGAGAGGGTGAGACTCTGTCTCAAAAAAAATTTTTTTTTTCTTAATGTCTATTCCTGTTTTCTCATTTGTAAAAATAAAAATAGTAATAATAGTTCCCATCTTATAAGGCTTTTATTATGAAAACTGAGTAAGATAACCCATGCTATATGCTGATACAGTACCTGGCAATAGTGGATGTCTCCAAAACTTTAGCTGTTCATCATCATCACCATCATCATTATCATCATTAGTGTGAAAACTTCCTTATCCCCTCAAGAGGGGTGAGGCACTATATGCATTTCCAGCACAAGTATTCCACCTTTTATAACATCTATCATGGTTTAGTGCACATCGTCACCTTTACCTGTCTGTTTCTTGACTAAATCTTAAACTAAACTCTGCGTGGAGATTTGGCAGTTGTATCCCCAAACTAGAGTGCCCTGGATGGCACAGAATGTTGTAGCTATGGAAGTCACAAATTTTGCCCCTGTGATCAGAACTTATGCTGAGAATTGCTGCCCATTCTGAAAGCATCAGTGTTTGAGTTGTTGTAACATTTCTTATGAATCAGACCAGACTTTCACTTCAGAACAATAAGTAACAATATCTTCTAAGAAATCTCAGCTCACTGCAACCACCGCCTCCCAGGCTCAAGTGATTCTTCTGCCTCAGCCTCCCAAGTAGCTGGAATTACAGGCGCACGCCACCACGCCCGGCTCATTATTGTATTTTTTAGTAGAAATAGGATTTCACCATGTTGGCCGGGTATTGGTCTCGAAATCCTGACCTCAGGTAATCCGCCTGCCTCCGCCTCCCAAGGTGCTGGGATTATAAGCATGAGTCACGGTGCCTAGCCATAGATATTTTAATGAGTTAGAAATGAATGTAAATTTCCTTTTATAGGAGTTAGATATTTATTTTCAACAATTAACCACTGAATTCATTTTCAGAAATAGGCTTGAATTGCTTGTTAATTTCATTACAGAAGTAACTCTAAAAGCCAATTCCACTTCCAAACTATAAATACCATCATTTGAATTTAATAGAGATAGACATCTTCCAAGACTTCTTTTGGGTGGATGCCTGGTTTTAGAATAGCCAACTTTACCCTAACCCATGTGCAAGACAGTTCTCCAGGTGGCCTTGGACCCAGTTCTTTCCTTTTCCTTGCTTGTAGTTCTTAAGAATAACTGTAGAATGCACTGGGAATGCAATATCCTGATATGGAGGAACTGCCTGAAACAGTTTGCCGTTGTTCTTGACCCTCTTAGGGAATGTAACATCTTGAGTAGGGAGGAACTGTTCAAGTCAGCCAGGTTGTGTTCCACTCTCCCCTAGAAGCAGGATGTCCTTTAAAGCTTTGCCCAATGAGTTATGTGGCCCCTATGGCATATAACCCAAGGCAGGGTGCCTTTTGGGGTCTGTCAGCTGTGGTGCAAGTCGGGCAGGTACAGTCAAGATTCCAGGCCGGGCGTGGTGGCTCACGCCTATAATCTCAGCACTTTGGGAGGCGGATCACCTGAGGTCAGTTCAAGACCAGCCTGGCCAACATGGTGAAACCCTGTCTTTAAAAAAAAAAAAAAAAAGACTCCATCAGCCCCGCCCTGCGCAGCTTTCTAGAGCCCTGGGGGACTGGCTCACAATGCAGCCAGGGCCTCCTTTGTCCCTTGCTTCCTGTCTGTAAGTAATAAATATGCTTCATGTAATTTATTGAGTATGAGTGTGTTCCGTCACACTGGACTCAGACAGGTGGGTAACCAGTGTACACTGAACCTGCTTGGCACCATTTAGCCCTGGGAAAGGAGAAAGGCAGTCACAGCCTGCCCTATATGGTGATATCAGCAGACTGTACACTGTACTGTTCAACAGAAAGAGGCGCACTGAGGAGGATCGGCCGCCTCTTCCCATTGTTGCTTCTTTAGTATCCCTATGAGTTTTTAGTCACTTTCTAATCTACAAGTTAAAGGATAGCTCATTAATTTTACAGACATATACATATACCGAAACAATAGGAAGCAAGTCTTTCAACAACCACTAATATCGTAAAGAAAGGATTTTATTGATCTAGTATTATTTAATGAAAATGAACAGCAATTTTAATACAACCTTATTTTCCAAGACCTTTGACAGCCCTTAGGCCCATTTTCCACCTTCATGTCTAGGAAAGTATAAGCAAAACACTTTTGAGGGCATAAAAAACACAAGTTTCTTGTTAAGGTGTATCAGTAGCCAGGGAAATCTGCTGTGCCCCTTTGAGGGTCCTCTAACTAAGGCATGGAAACCGAAACTGCCTCAAGCCAGTTTCTATCACCGCTGCAGGGAAGGTGGCCATGCAAACCAGGACACAGTTCAAAGTGAAAAAAAGTGTGGTTAATAATCACACCAGAACATCAGGTATAAGATGCAAGGAGGGCAAGTCAGGCATTCTGTACATTACTTCTCCCTTCAATTTGGAAAACTCACTGCAATAGGGTTTTGCACTGATCGTTTCACAAGGCAGTTAGGAGGAAAGCCTGTGTGCTCTGGAAAATGCATATCTTGTATGTTTAGCCTTTTAAAGGTAACTATACTTTGAAACAGATGAACTGCAGAAAGTTAACAAAGATTTCATTTTATACCATGTTTACCTTTTTGAGAATCTTATGCGTTTCCTAGGGCATACATGCAAAAGCCTTCACATTTCCCCCTTTTTAAAAGAGAGATTTCTCAAACTTATACGTGCAACTCCAGCCCTATCTTTTTTTCTCTACAAAATTAATTTTTTACTTTTAACGTAGTAAAATACAAATATAAAAATTACCATCTTAATTTTTTTAAAAATACACCATCTTAATCATGTTAAGTGTACAGTTCAGTAGTGTTAAGTATAATCACACTGCTTTGCAATAGATCTCTAGAATTCTTGCAACACAAGCTCTATACCCACTAAATACAAATTCGCCCTCTCCCCTTCCCCTGGCCCTTGGTAATCACGTTTCTACTTTCTATTGTATGATTTTGACTACTTTGGATACTTCACGTGGAGGAATCATACAGTATTTGTTCGTTTGTGACTGGCTTATTTCACTTGACATAATGCCTTCAAGGTTCATCCACATTGTACGTTTGACAGTATTTCCTTCTTTTTAAAAGCTGAATAATATTCTGTTGAACGTATATCCACATTTTCTTTATCCATTCATCTGTTGATGGACATTTGGGATGCTTCCAGAACCTCTTGGCTATTGTGAATAATGCTGCTAGGAACATGGATGTACAAATATCTCTTTGAGATCCCACTTTGGTGGTAATTCTTATGGTAATTCTGTTTTCAGTTCTTTGAGAAACCGTGTACTGTTTTCCATGATGTCTGCACCATTTTACATTACCACCAACAGTGCACAAGAGATTCAACTTCTCTGCATCCTCCCCAACACTTGTTATTTTTTTATTCTTCTGATTGTGGCCATGATGATGGGCATGAGATGATATCTCATTGTGGTTTTGATTTGTGTTTCCCTAATAATTAGCAATGTTGAGAATCTTTTCATGTTCTTATTGCCCATTTGTATATCTTCTTTGGAGAAATGTCTATACAAGTCCTTTGCCCATTTTTAAAAATTGAGTTATTTGGTTTTCTTGTTGTTGAATTATAGAAGTTCCTTATATATTCTGGATTTGGGCTCCTTATAAGATATATGATTTGCAATTATTTTCTCTCACTCTAGAGCTTGCCTTTTCACTTTGTTGATTGCTTCCTTTGACACACAGAACGTTTTAAGTCTGATGTAGTCCCATTTGCTTCCTAACCATCTTTAAGCGTACAGTTCAGTAGTGTTAAGTATATTCATCCAACCCTATCTTGCCAACCAGATGACTAACATATTAATGATAGAAATACTACCAGTTTTTGATGCAACGCTGAGTCTGAACATAGGCTTAGAGGCATTTGGAAACATTCCAAGATATTTATAAGCAACAGCAACAGGGGCATCTAGATTTTAGCCTATCTGACAAGTTTCTCTCCCTACGACCATAACAAAAGTCTTCTAAACTACTGTATAAACTGAGAGATTTAAGTTGATCACCTGCCTTGCAAAGAACCTTGACTATTGAGTAAAGTTCAGACAGTTGTAAAGTTCAGACAGGATACCTTTTTTACTGTAGAAAAGATTATCATTATATACTATGTAACAGTGTGCAAATAATACAAAATAATATTATAAACTATAGGCTATTAGATTACTAGACCTTTGAAAAATATTTCTGGAAATGTACAATGAAAGAATTCTAAGTTCTAGGCACTTTAAGCATTTTCTTTTTTCTTTCTTTCTTTTTTTATTAGACATGATGGAGTCTCACTCTGTTGCCTAGGCTAGAGTGCATGGTACAATCTTGGCTCACTGTAACTTCTGCCTCCTGGGTTCAAGCGATTCTCCAGCCTCAGCTTCCTGAGTAGCTGGAATTACAGGTGTCTACTACCATGCCCAGGTAATTTTTGTATTTTTAGTAGAGACAGTGTTTCATCATGTTGGCCAGGCTGGTCTCGAACTCCTGACCTCAAGTAATCCACCTGCCTCAGCCTTCCAAAGTGCTGGGATTACAGGGGTGAGCCACCACATCTGGCCAAGCATTTTCTTTAAAATGTTCTGCATGTATTTTCTATATGATCAGACCTTTAAGTAAAATATCTGATCTTCAGTATTTCTGGATATAGGAAAAGTACTTGTTTTTCTACATCATAAATTGACAGTAAGTAAATGTATCATGTCCTTATAACAATTAAAGACTGGGGCAAATATACTCATTGAGAAGCCCTTATGAAAGAATACACATTCATGTTATGAAATAAAATACACCTAAACCATGGCCAATGTTTAGCCAGGAAGTACCAGTCTGGGCCCACAGGCTGTTTCTGAAAGGCCTGAGTTCTGGTCAGTGTCTATGCCTTACCACTTGTTAAAAATTTTTATTATAATCCCTACTTATAGCACTATAGAACCACTAATGGATAAACATAAAAAGATAGTTCAAAAATGTCAGATATAAAAAGATATTACAAGCAGGGTCAGGTGGCCAGCACCTGTAGCCCCAGCTACTCCAGAGGCTAAGGCAGGAGGACTGCTTGAGCCTAGGAGTTGAAGGCTGTGCAGTGAGCTGTCATTGGGCCACTTCATTCTAGCCTGGGCAAGAGAGCGAGATCTAGTCTCCTAAAGAAAAACAAAAGGCATTACAATTGCCAACAGGTAGCTGTAAGAGAAACTTGTGTCGCTTGCTGGTACCGAATAGCTTTGCTCAAAGACTGATGAAGCACTCGCATGCTAAGAAATGCACGTCTGTAAATATGATCAAATGCAGGCATTTAGAATAGTCTAGTTAATAATTTTTAGTAAGCTAGTATATATTAAAGCAAAGGCAAAATACTGCCTAGATATGGACGTTTTAGGGGGTTGTTTGGCTGCTCGCCGGCTTGGGTTTCGCTTGTACATTCAGCACATAATCGTGCTGGAAGGATGAACGGACAGTGCGATTCATCAGTGGCTGAAGGGGGCGGAAGTTGTCCACCATTCTTTTCTCCTTCTCCCCCTCAGAAGTGAAAAGCAGCGTCCGAAATTGCTCAAGCTAGAAATAGAAACAGAAAGCATGAATAATTTCCATAGAAAACCCGCTTTACCTCGTGAGTAAATTACTTTCATTTTTACAATTCTGAAGCATTTGTCTCAAATTAGATACAGAAGGAGAAGTTATTTCTGGGTAAGAATGCCCTCACTACTTGACAGGGAATAAAATGCCCAGTGGTGGTGATGATCCTGATGGTGGTCCTGTGGGGAGGAGAGCAGCAGGAGGTGGTGAAACCAGGGGGGCACTTGGGATCCAAAGACCTGGGGCAAAGGCCCTGTCCCTACATATTATCCATTTACCAAGGATGAGTTCATTCATCTCTTTCATTCTCAAGAACCTCCTTTTCAAATGAGCAAAAGAGCCAGCTTACACAATGAGAAAGGAAAGGCCTGATGCATGTACTAAAAACACCAAAAATAAGTGGGTTTAAAAAAAATTTTAACTGACTCATTAACATAAAACATATATTAGTGATTGCTCACTGCACCTGAGTAGTGTGGGCAAAGCAATGCGTATTGATGTCTTTTTTTTTTTTTTTTTTTTTGAGACGGAGTTTCGCTCTTGTTACCCAGGCTGGAGTGCAATGGCGCGATCTCGGCTCACTGCAACCTCCGCCTCCTGGGTTCAAGCAATTCTCCTGCCCCAGCCTCCCAAGTAGCTGGGACTACAGGCACGTGCCACCATGCCCAGCTAATTTTTGTATTTTTAGTAGAGACGGGG
>PVKV010019232.1:0-43026 GCA_004027835.1 Alouatta palliata
CTCCCCACCCCCCGCTGTCCCTCCCCTTTTTCCCCCCTACAGACCCCAGTGTGAGATGCTCCCCTCCCTGTGTCCATGTGTTCGCATTGTTCAACACCCGCCTATGAGTGAGAATATGCGGTGTTTGATTTTCTGTTCTTGTGTCAGTTTGCTGAGAATGATGGCTTCCAGGTTCATCCATGTCCCTACAAAGGACGCGAACTCATCGTCCAGGGAATTGAATAGCTCTTGCCTGAAGGGTGGGTGAATGGGAAGCAGGTGACAGGGATTGATAGGTAACAGAAGAGGAATTGGAGGAGTAACAAGAACACGTTCTCAGCACTCTAGGCCTCAGAGAGATTATAAGTGGCACCTCCAGTCACACCTGAAACTGAACAGCCAGCCAGCAGTGGACCTGTTTGTTTTGCTCCTAGCAACAGGTCCCAGCTGGTCCCACCACAGCTGAGTCTGCCAGATGCTTTTCAAGCTTGTGGTTATACAGCCTGATGATGGCAACATCCTGAATGGCTGGAGCAAGGAGCTTTATCGAAAAAGAGTAGCAGCTGTTTTCTCGTGGCTCTTGAACCAAATCAACACTGTTTTCCTGAAATATTCTTAGGTCCCTGGTACAAATGAGTTTTCTGCAAAGTTGGTGATCATAGACCCTGAACTTTATGTTTTGCCGAAATCTTCACTCCTCACCACCATCACTTTCCTCTTGAATGGTATTTTATTTTTCTGATGTGACATGGGAGAAATTTACAGATATGTGAATCAGAATTTGAGTGTGTTTCAGAATTTGAAATATATCTGAGTGGTTTGAGGTCTTGTTGTTCTTATATTCTTATGTTTGTTTTCTTTTTGTCTCTTTATGTGCCGACTCAGTTTATCTGGGGCTGTATTTAATTCCTTTGAATTATATAGCCTTGGCCCTTTCAAGAGAAGCTAAGCAAAATGTGTTTACCTCATAGGGGATGGTGATACTCTTCAATTTTGTGGCTCGTCTCTATCCTACAGATTGTATATGTCAAAAACCATGTTACAAACTAATTGTAACCATGCATTTTTACTTTCACAACTACACAGAGAGAAAACTACTTAATGACATCACTTAAAGGAGCTGGGCCTGTTTTACTATCTTTCCAAGCCTGGCGGGAGGTAGATTGTGAAGAACACATGTGCTGTTCTGGGCTTCTGCCCTCCGTGTCTTTGCTCCTCCTTTCTGGGCCTAGAGATCTCTGCTTCCTGGCCTCCTCTTTCCTCCCTCCTCCCATCTCTACCTGCTAGACACCCACCCCCACCCCCAAGAACTCTATTTATGCAGCCTCCTTGTTCCTTTCTGCTTTTGTATGAACTGAGCCATATAAAAGGCAACTTATTTTTCACCTTTTTCTGGGAAGGTTGTTTAGCTACTTCTTGCCTAGTGAAGAATTCTAGCCTTAGCTTATTCATACTAAGCTATTAGTAAATGAGGAGATTTGATATATGATTTCTCTCTGGATAGTTTTGGCTTTGTTTGTTTTGGGCCATAAGATGAGGAAACTCTGGAAATTTAAAGGGATAAACATTAATGAATACGAACTGAGAGAGACGAAGACGAATTTTGTTGTTGTTGTTGTTTTATTTTGTTTTTGAGACAGTGTCTTACTTAGTAGCCCAGGTTGGAGTGCAGTGGTGCGATCCTGGCTCACTGCAACCTCCACCTTCCATGTTCAGGCAATTGTCCTGCCTCAGCCTCCTGAGTAGCTGGGACTACAGGTGCACACCACCAATGCCCAACTAATTTATTTATTTATTTATTTTTTTGAGACAGAGTCTGGCTCTGTCACCCAGGCTGGAGTGCAGTGGTCCGATCTCGGCTCACTGCAACCTCCACCCCCTGGGTTCAGGTGATTCTCCTGCCTCAGTCTCCTGAGTAGCTGGGATTACAGGCACCCACCACCACGCCTGGCTAATTTTTCTGTATTTTAAGTAGAGACCGGGTTTCACCATGTTGGTCAGGCTGGTCTCAAACTCCTGATCTCAAATGATCTGTTTGCCTCGGCCTCCCAGAGTGCTGGGATTACAGATGAGAGCCACCGCACCAAGCCTAATTTTTGTATTTTTAGTAGAGACAGTGTTTTGCCATATCAGCCAGGCTGATCTTGCACTCCTGACCTCAAGCGATCCGCCTGCCTTGGTCTCCCAAAGTGCTGGGATTACAAGTGTGAGCCACCGTGCTCAGCCTAATTTTAAGCATCGGTATTATGCTCATGGGAAGTAATCTGTAGGTAGGAGAACCGTCAAAATAGCCATCAAAGCACGGAAGCCACGTCATTCTTCAGTTTGTCCCCGGGGCGGCCAAGACAACTTTGTGTGCACAGCTGAAATCTCCAGTTAAAACTGACAACTCCTATAAGTAATTCCTCCGTCTCCTTTAATTATACAGAAATTAGATCTTAATTACTGCTGACAAGGTGAACATTTATTTACTGATTTTTAAAACTGGAGTCCATTTTTAAGTTATTTAGTGCCAAGGAAGACAGATATACATTCACTCTAAGCTGATATTAACATCATGATGAATTTGGAATGTCTTTTTAATAAGGCATTACTATATTTTTGGAAATTTCTAAAGAATTTTTTCTCTAGTTTCTGCAATCTTAGCTTGATGTTTTGGAACAACTAAAGGAATATAAATATAAGGGATACAAGGTTTTTTTTTTTTTTCTTTTTACTATGGTGACATAATTTGTTTTTTTGAAGCTTCATATAGCTAATAGCAATGAGTGGAAATGAGTGACTTTTGAGACTCTTTCAAGAAGGACACAGAGACCTACGTGTGTGAGGGAGAATCTGTAGGTAACACCATGTGCCATGGCCAGATCTCTTTTCTTGCCTCACCTTTCCCTTGTACAACCTGGGCTGCACTCAAGATTAATTATTTCAGATATTGGGTGTTCATATATTTAATGTTGGTAAAACATATTTAGAAAAATTATTTTTCACGAAAGTAGTTGCATTTGAAATAGCAAATTAAAACAACTACATATATATATACACACACAGATATATGTATACACACACACATATATATATTTTTTCAAAGTTAGTCAACTAAATATTAGAACACTTAATCTTACCTGTCTTTTTCATTCGGGAGAGGTTTGGCCTTCACATTTTCCTCCCGAATTCCTTCAGAAGACGTAGTCTAGTCTTTATTTTCAAGGATTTCAAGTAACTGAAAAACAAATCTTTCAAGCAAGATGGACTTAATTTTAAATACACATTAGATTAAAAGAAATAATTTTGTAATGGCAGGATGAATTTTCACTAACATTTTTAAAGGTGTGTGAAAATGGACTAAACTTTCCAAAGATGCTTTGATTTTTTTTTAATACTGATTATTATTAAAAAAAAAAAAAAAAAAAAAAAAAAAACTGGTCCGTAAATAGTCACTCTACAGTTTGAAAAAATAAATAAATTTTAGTTGAGAAATTACTGTGGAAATTAGCAAAATAGCAGAATAGAGATATAATTAAGCATATATATTTTGGCTTTTAGTAAAGATACATGATAGGGATTTGCTCTAACACTCTTAAGACATGAATAAATGAATACTTCAAATAAATCACCCGTTATAAATTTAAGTAATTGAAGGACAATTTTTTTTCTCAAAAGTGTCACCAGCATGCCTGCAATTCAGTGTTCCGTAGTTGTTTAGTGTGTAAACTATCTTAGTACAGTAGAAAACTGTAATAATTTCATTACATATACTTTGCATAGGTAGCTAAGTATGCCTGCAATAGCGTTTATGGACAGAATTGCCAGGGGCCTGGAAAAATTAATGTGAACTTCTAAATGTGTCCAACTTCTTGCAGAGAACAAACACCTCCTCCAGGACTGAATGTCTTCAACATTGTGTGGCTGTCACAGTGCCTGTTGTACAATTGCGAGCAACCACAAAAAAAGCTTACACATCCAAGATGCCGAATATTGAAACATATTTATCACTAAAATGCTAAAATAAAAGTACCATATAATTGCAAAAATACTCTTTTCTGTTCAGTTAAAAATGGTACTGGCTGGGCATGGTAGCTCACTCCTGTAATCCAACCACTTTGGGAAGCTGAGGCGGGAGGTTTGCCTAAAGCCATGGGTTCAAGACCAGCCTGGGCAACATAGCGAGATCTTGTCTCTACAAAAAAGAAAAAATTAGCCAAGCATGGCCGTGTGTGCCTGTCGTTCCAGTTACTTGGAAGGCTGAGATGGGAGGATTGCTTGAGGCCAGGGCATGTGGGGGTAGTCAAGACTGCAGTGAGCCATGATCATGTCACTGCATTCCAGCCTGGGTGACAGCACAAGACACGGTCTCAAAAAAGACATGGGATAAGTTTATATTTTGTCTTTGTTCTCCAAGATAATATGTTCCTCCTGAGGATAAATGTTGAATTTAACACAGATTGCCCCTACACCTCCAAAGAAACATGTTAGGCCTTAAAAATACTTCAAGGTAATAGATATTTTTGCATATGGGTTAATATAAATTTAAAAGAAAAATTTAAAGAGATTTTCATACTGTATTTTAGACTTCTTAGGACTTAGAAAAATGCATCTGTCCAAACCTTTACATAATTGGAAAAGAAAAAACGTACTTAAAAGAATGTTATTTTTCAACAGTTTACTGAACAATGTTTACATAAGTAAGAAGAATAAGCTGTTAAGTGAGGAGAACCTTGTATGTTACATTACAAAAGCCCAGCCTAGCTTTCTTGCCTTTTATGAAGTTGAGAGTTAATTAAATGTCATGGAAACACATTTGTATTACATAAATCCCTTAGATACTCTGAAGAGAACAAACATATATAAGAAAATTTTTTGCTTTAAGATTATACCCCCCTCTCTCTGATTGCAAATTCATCTAAATTACTCATAACACAAATGTTTGTAATAGATTTCAGCTTGCCTAAGTGCTACATATATTATGGCTTATAAGATACTTTAATGAAAACCATATGAATAGAGAAAGCATAACCAAATAGCATTTTCAGAACCTGAATGGGATGATTTTAAAAATAAATGTTGTAAATTCTGATAATCTGGTGAAGTCTCCATGAGCCTAATCATTCTCAGCATGTTGTACACTTTAGCCCAGTTTGTCCTTATATATTGGAAGCGCTGTATGGGTGTCTCTTTTTATATATTACTTTAAGTCCTTATCATGTATTAGATCTTATGCTAAATGCTATAAATACATTATTTAATTTCATGCTTAATCCTAGGAAGTATTATTTCATCTAATACTTAACCCCATTTTAAAGATGAAAAGACTGATGCTTGAAAAAGAAATTTGCTCAAGATTTGCTATAGCCAGAATTCCAACCTGTGTGCTGCATTTAACCCTAAACTCATTGTTAAGCTATTGTTCATTTATATTTTAATATTTAATATTTGCACTTAACTGTATTTGTGCTTAGAGTTAAACATAGATTGATGCGTAGTTTATTTTTAGAGTTCCGAATGTAAACTATAAATATAGGAAAACAAAGTTCATTTTTAGATGTTTGTGCTTGATCCAACCCTATTATTCAAACAAATCATCTTACCTTTAACTTCCTGTTTTAAATGCTTATTTTTACATGTTTTATCATTACAGGCTTTTGCCTCTTGCTTACTAACATATTTATAACAGATAACATAAGTTGTTTTAATTCACTGGTTACTAAATGCTTTGTCTAGAAAACTCTGCTCCCCAGCCAGTTACGGTGGCTCATGCCCGTAATTCCAGCATTTTGGGAGGCCGAGGTGGGTGCATCACCTGAGGTCGGGAGTTTAAGACCACCCTGACCAACATGGAGAAACCCCATCTCTACTAAAAATACAAAATTAGCCAGGCATGGGGATGCATGCCTGTAATCCCAGCTACTCGGGAGTCTGAGGCAGGAGAATCACTTGAACCCAGGAGGCGGAGGTTGTGAGCTCAGATCGTGCCATTGCATTCCAGCCTGGACCATAACCGAGTGAAACTCCATCTCAAAACAAAAAAAGAAAAAGAAAAAAATCTCTTTTTCCACATAATCACTGACGGGAAATAGATTTGTGAAATCCCACCAATATTATATTTCGAATGATGCCTACGTTATGGCAATGTATTACTTGTTTTTGGTCTTGGACATTTTCTATGACTAGGCCTGTATTCCTGTTAAAGGGTCTCATAATAATCTTATTTGTCTTTTTTTTCTTTTTCTTTTTGTAGTCATATGGAAAAGGAGCCAGAAGGAAAAACAGATTTAAAGGCTCTGATGGCAGCACGTCATCTGACACTACCTCAAATAGTTTCGTTCGCCAGGTAAGATAGCTTTTAAGTTCATGGTTTTGATAAGTATCTTAAAATGACTTCAGATTTTTAAAGGTGGTTTTTCGCTCTTTTCCTTAAGATCTTTATAATATGATTGTACTTACTTTCAATTGAAGTGAAAGTGGTGCTGTTTAATGTCATAATTAAAATATTTTAATTTTAAGTGAGACTAAGTAACAATTACAGTCTTTCCTGGCAAGATGAGGAAAGGCAAGTGTAGAATTCATTACAGAGGTTTTGTTCAAAACAGCGTGAGAGAACTCCGGCAGAAATGATTGCGGGTCTGAATCTTTGTTGTTGCTGTTGTTGCTGTTGCTGTTTTAGTGGGACAGAGAGCTCGTGGTGCGCCTGTATCCCGACCTGTGAGATACTAGGCTTTCTCTAGTTGAATTTTCTTCTTCTCACTTTGGGCTTGAATTGAAAAAGGAAAAATTGTTCTTGGTCTTGAAATGGTTGAGGCTACCAAGGTTGAATAGAACGGACGGTATCACTGAGACATAATTTAAACCATTTCTGCCTTTGGAGACACAGCCTTCGTCTCAGTTAACATGTAGTATATTCCTGCCAAGCAGCCTGGAACAGTCCCCTAAACAAAGAGTGCCAGGCTCCCCAACATATAAACACACTTATATATATGGTAACAGAAAGGAATTCCATTACCAGAGGAAGAGCATAGAGACAGCTGGACCTCTGAGGGTTGTGGTTATGTGTTGAGAATGAAGTCTCATCAGGAATGAGTGAGCTTATATCTTCCTCTAACTCCTCTCCATTGAGTGGAATGCAGGGGAGGAGGGTGCTGCAGAGAACCCGCTCTTGGGGCTCAGGGATGCCCAGTGTCTGACCAGTGTTCTCATAGGGCATCTCTTGTCAATGACAGCTCACTCCCCAGAGCACTGGTTGTCAACTGGACAAGCTGCCCTGTGTCGTTTGGATGCCCCTTTCCCCAGTGCTGCTTGAGTCCATCATCACGGCCATAGATTCCACCCTGCCCCCTGTTTATGTGGCAGGTGGGTCTTCTGTAAATCCTTTATGACCTTTTGGGTTGTGTTGGGGACAGTTACACTTCACTGGCTTTTTACCCTTATTGGCTTCTTATGGTACTCTCCAGGTGCCTCCCTCATGTTTTCGTTACGCAGTTAGCTGCAGTTGAACTTGAACTTGAGCTTGTCTACCTGCAGCACCGGTAGGGATTTTGATTTTGGCTGGTTGCTGCCTCTTTGCACTGTCCTTAAACAGACAAAGGATGATCTGTCCCCAGCCATCAGTACCCCCTTGCAGCATTTGAGTATGCCAGTGGTACATCCAAGTAACTTGGCAACTGGAAAAAGATTGGTCCTGGTCCATGCCAATTGGGAATTGTTGTGGTTGCAGGAAGTGAGAGAAAGATTTGATTAAGAAAGGGCAAAGACACTAAAAAAGATGAAGCCAAGTGAGGCCCAGCCCTAGAGCTATGTTCTAATGGTGTCAGCAATTGCTGGGAAGGCTGTCAGAGGAGTGGAAAGTGTATGCATTGGCCTGGTGTTATCGTGGGCAGAATCCAGGCTTCATGGTTCTGCTGATGAAGGGAAGGCATTGGGACATAGTGACTCGGGTGAGTACGTTGAAGAAAGTTACCCAATGCCTTTTCCATTTCAAGCACGCCTATTTATTCTGCCTCTGAGACAAGGAGATTGAACCTGCAGAGTGAAAGTTAGAATCTGCAACCCTGAGTCATCATATCAAGGCTGAACAGGGCAGGACCTGAAACAGAAAAAAAACTAGCTCCTTAATGTGCATAGTAGCTGCAGCAAAGCAGCAAACAATGCCAAGCCACTTGTTGAAATTGCTTGGAAATGAAAACTGATATGTTTCAAGTAAGCAGGACAATAGAAATGCATAGTATAGAACCTATTATTACTCATTAAGCCCTGTAGAAATGCCGTGTAAAGGCAATCGCTGGATCCCAATTTCGAATTGTATTTTGACTGTGAATTTCTTTTTCATGGAGTTTCAGTAACTCAATTCACACAGCAAGGAGGGATTACCATACGGTGTATAAGTTAGCGGGAATGTGTTTTTCTTCATGGTAACTTTCTTTTGTGTTCTTAGTAATGTATGTAGGCTTATAACACCATTATAAGTGATAAAAAGAGCTGTTAAACGATTTAATGTACATTTAGATATATATTGCCAGAACATACATGAGCATGTGAGAAGACAAAACCAAATTTATCCCAAAGGGTAAATATAAAAGTCTGTTTCCTAGAATATCAATACGATGAGGTGTTTGCTATGGCATAGAGTTTAGGGTAATGATTACACAGGCATATCATCAAAAATCCTCAAATACCAGCTTGTGTCTGTCACAAAAGGAAAACTAGTGTCTTTGGTTAAGAGTTTTGAGTTAAAAATTTTATTTCTCCTTTGGTAATTTAATTTCTATTCTGTTAAAACTGCATTCCCATTTTGCTGTCATTTGAAAATAAGTAAAAGCTACCTTAAGATGGTGAGATATTTAATAGAAATGGTTTCCTGGAGTGTTTGCAGGAATACATGGCAGATAGTAAGAATGGGCATGTTCAATTATTATTATTATTATTTTGAGACACAGTCTCGCTCTGTCGCCCAGGCTGGAGTGCAGTGGTGTGATCTTGGCTCACTGCAACCTCTGCCTCCCGGGTTCAAGCGATTCTCCTGCCTCACCTTCCCCAGTAGCCAGGATTACAGGAGCAAGTCACCATGCCCAGCTGATTTTTGTATTTTTGGTAGAGATGGAGTTTTATCGTGTTGGCCAGGCTGGTCTCGAACTCCTGACCTCAGGTGATCTGCCCACCTCGGTGTGCCAAAGTGCCGGGATTACAGATGAGCTACCACACCCAGCTGCACGTTAGATTATTAAATAATTTGAAAATATACCCGTAGCATGTTGTTTTTTTAACGTAAGCATATTTTTTTAAACAAGTGACTTGCATCGATGCATATTGTTTACTTGTCTGTAGCTAGGGAACATATATAATTGGTATTAAAAATGTATTTGGCCAATAGAAATGGACTTTATTTTAAAATATCTTGCAGTTAGAGTCTGCTATTGCCCTTCAATTAAAAATGATGCCTATATAATTTTAAAAACTGTAGGATTTTATTGTTATAAACAGTATATTATTTGTAAGAAACTTTAAAATACTCAGAAACACTAGGTATACTTTTAGTATGGTAATCTTACAGTACTGAAATTTAAAAGATTTAGAGGTTGATAATGAGAATATTTGACAGAAAGAAAGGAATTAGAAACTTAAAAAAAAAACTTAGAGAATATCAGAGAGTTTGTTGTGGAATAAATTGTCCCCTTTTCCAACCCTCAAATTAATCTTTAGAAGCCCAAACGCCCAGTGTGACTATATATTTGGAGATAAGGCCTCTGGGAGGTAATTAAGATTAAATGAAGTCTTAAGAGTGGGCTGTAATTCAGTAGGATTGTTACTTTTTTTTTTTTTTTTTTTTTGGAGGCAGAGTCTCACTCTGTTGCCCAGCCTGGAGTGCAGTGGCATGATCTTGGCTCACCGCAACCTCCACCTTCTACGTTCAAATGATTCACTTGCATCAGCCTCCCCAGTGGCTGGGATTATAGGTAATGCACCACCATGTCCAGCTAATTTTTGTATTTTCAGTAGAGACAGGGTTTTGCTCTGTTGGCCAGGCTGTTCTCAACCTCCTGACCTCAAGTGATCCCCGCTCCTTGGCCTCCCAAAGTGCTGGGATTACAGGCATGAGCCACCACACCCGGCTGTTATACTTTTAAGAAGACAAAAAGAAAACAGGGATGTGTGCACACAGAGAAAAGGTCACATGAGGACGCAGTGAGGAGGTGGCTGTCCCCAAGCTAAGGAGAGAGGCCTCACCAATAACCAACCCTGCTGACACCTTGACCTTGGGCCTTTAGCCTCCAGAACCACGAGAAACTTAATTCTTACTGTTGAAACCATCTGCAGTAATTTGTTATGGCAGCTCCAGCAGACCAGTAGAGATTAATATATAATTAAGCTTGAAAATTAGCCTTTTAAAATAAACCTTCTTATTGATCATATACATAATATATATGCCAAAAAGTGCACAAATCGTGCCCAGTCTGGTGCGTTGTCACAAGGTCACCCCTGTGGAGCCACCACCCAGGTAAGGAAGTAAGCAGTCAGCCCCCACCTGTCTCCTTTTGGAACTTTCTCGGTCACATTCTCTCTTTCCTCACTGAAGGTAATCACTATCCTTACTTCCAGTAGCATCAATTTGTTTTCCCTGTTGTTGAAGTTGTGTGTGAATGGAATCATTTTGTGTCTGAATTCTCTCAGTGAACTTGATGGCTGCTATATGTGTCTGTGTTGGACATTTTAGTAATTTGCGGATTTTCTTTGGTTGATTTTGGTTTGTTGGTGTGATTTTGCAGCATTCCATTGTGTGGAAAGACCACATTTGATTTATGTGCTGTACTGTTGGTAGACACTGGGCTGTTTCTGGTTGAGGGAACTGAGAGTGATGTCCCTGTGCACACTCTTATGTGCCCCTTTGATATACATAAATGCGTTTTTGTTCAGTGAATAGAGTGGGATGCTAGGTAATATGGCATGCCTGTGTTCAACTGAAGTAAATACTGTGAAACAGTTTTCCAAGGTGGTTGTACCATTTGCACTGCCACAGCAGAGGATGATGGTTTCAACCGTCTTACATCTTTGCTAGCACTTAATAGTGTCAATCTTTTTCATTTCAGTCTGTTGTATGACAGTGTAGTGGTAGCTCATTGTGGTACCAATACCCGTTTTCTGATCTCTAACCTGCAGTTTAACTGTGGCTAGACCTAGGGAACATCGAGAGAGAGAGAGAGAGAGAGAGGTCATATTATATATATGTCAATATGTCATCTACATACCACATATATCACATTATATACATGGAAGATTTTATGAGAGCATTTTATCACTCTTTGTAGTCAATATCTCATTAGTCATAATTTTATAGCAATTTGATTAAAATTATAAATATTTATTGGAATATGATGAAACATTTGAATATATTGCAATATCAGCAGAAAAAGACTACAAAGTGAAAGGATAAAAAGCATTTACCGTTGGTTTTACCCTTCCAATCTTTTAGTTGTACATTTTAACCATCATTTGTTTGTGGCGCTCTAATGAAACTTACCTTTAAGAAGAATCATTAGTCTTCAGGAAAGTCTTCTTCTGGATGTGTTTCTGTATTAGGCTGTAAAGCAGAACAGCAGCTACCATGAAAGAATTTTTGCAGTTAAATAGATGAAGTTTCCATTTTGTTAACAAACCAGTTCACCATTAGTCAGTCAGTTAACTAGTCTTCTGGCCCTTGACATTATCAACCTATTTGAAGGCAGTGATGTGTCAGAGGAGGAATTGGGGAAATGACATGCCTCATGAAGATAGTTAATTTTACCCTGGACATTGGCTCCATGTCACACTTTGGGGTAAGTGCTGATCCACTTATTGCAGGAAAAGGTCTGTCCATTGGGGTCATTGGTTGTGTATGGCAGATATTAGTGGGATTTCCCATGAACTGTGGAAGATGAGGTTGCTGTTGGTTCTGTTCCATATAAGCTTGTTGTAAAGTGATAAACTAGCTCATCTTATACAGTATATCAAATATTTCAAAGACAGAATCTGTTCTTCATTGCAGTTTCCCCAAACATTAATTGGAACAAAAGTTAACTATGGTTTATCTGACTGCTTTTTAAATTTCATTCTTTTAAGTTGCAGACAAAATGTTATCTAGATGCAACACATGATCACTTATATACTGAACTTATAATTGGTATATTTACATTTCATGTAAATCATGGTGTTAAAAGATTTACTTAAACAGTTTTCTTCAAGAAGCTGGTTAGTGGTGAGTGCCTGGACTTGGAAGCCAGTCTACATGAGTCTGAATTCTGGTTTTGCTATTTATTAGTTGGCCTTTGGACAAGTAACTGAATCTTTCTGTAAAACAGCCTTTTCCTCTGGAAAATAATGCTTACCTCAAAAGTTAGTTGTAAGGATTACATGAGTTATCACTTGTAATTTGTTTAGAACCATACCTTATATGCATTAAGAGTTTATTACTATTCTTTATAAGTATTACTGCCTATTTGTGACATTAGTTAAAACCTGAATAAGAAATAGACTGTCGCAGAGGGAAATAATGGCGTTTACTAAATGCTTACTCTATGTTCTGTCTCCTCGTTTTACAGATGAGGAAACAGGCACAGAGGTAAAGTGGCTTTTCCACAGTCACATTACAAGTAAGGTTGGAGTCAAAATTTGAATCCAAGTGATTGACTCCAGATTCTTGTCCTTACTGGTTTTGCTGTACTCCTCTGTAGCTAAAGGAGATGAATAAATGACAATTAATAACCATTTCATTCTTTGATCTAAGGAAGACATTCAAATTCCTACCAGTGTTTTTTTGAACAAATACGTACAAAGGTAAAAGTTAGTCTTCTACTTTTAACTTCCTTCTGTACCGGAAAGTGAGAATGTCTTCAGCACTGTAAATTTTCACTGGGCATCATGATTTTTAAAAATGAGCATCATTCCCTTCTCTCATGAAAAGCTCCTCAGACTCGTAGTTTGTGATCCTGCTTGGTATCCTCTGCCACTCTTGCTGGTCATGAAAAGTACAATTGGAATTCGAGGAGCATTTATTTTTTTTCCCTTCTCCCACAAAAGTCATAGGAACATAAACTTTTCTGAATTCTGAAAGTCCTTTTTTGAAAAGAAAAATAAACAGAAATGAAATCAAGTATGAATCACCTGTTTTGAGGTTTGGCTGAGGCTGATGTGGGCCCATGAATCACTCCTTTTGTGAATCTGGGTAAAGTTAGACATATTTATGGCACCTGGTTTTACAGTAAGCCCCTTTAGAAACTGCGTTGCAGTTGATAGGGGCTTTTGCTTTGTAAATTGTCATAATTTTAATTTATTGAGAGCAAAGTGTTAAACATGACCTCTAGGCCACTGTTATTAGAATGAATGAAGGTAAATTTTTAAATTGTTTGTGCGCTATAAGATATTTAATACATAAAGCTATAGTTATCTTGGACTTGCTGTTAAGATTACTGCAGCTATCAAGGTTGTCTTCGATTCCAGTATAAACTCTTTGGCTATGTGTTGAGAATAGATATATGAATGAAAAAATCTCACTTCTCATCATAATAAACCTGGAAAAGCTGTAATTCTTAATCTTTTGTATTTAGCGCTTTGCATATATTTAGAGCCTATTAAGTGAATTAGTTTTTTCATATAACTTCTTTTCTCCTAAATTCATCAAAAGAAAGAAAGACAAATCCCTAAGTTTCGTTGTCTTAGAAGTTTATTTTAGAATCAAAATCTAAGCAGATAAATTATCTTACTGGAAGGAAAATAGGTGGAGAAGAGTAACAAGTCCTGCTTGGCATGCATGGGTAGAACATTTGTGCTGTTCTTTTCAAGAGATTGTGCAAGAATTGCTAAGTGTATAAATTCTTTGATGCTGCCAAGGTCAGGGAAAACTACGTGCATCTGCAAATAAGTACTGCTCATTGGAGTTAAAGCAGTGTTGATGTAGGCGGAGGTAGAGGAGGCAGTGTTAGGAACTGCAACTGCCTATTTAATGCAGCTCTGTTCTCTCTCTTATTCTCTCATTCTCTTTCTTCCTCCCTCCCTCCCTGTTTTCTCTTTTTCTTTTTTGAAAATGTCTTCATTTTCTTAAAGACATGTGTTCTCCTTGGCTACATTTACGTATCTGGCAGCATTCCAAAGTTGAACACCAAATGCTAAGAGGATGACTGCCAGCTTTGCTTTATTTTGAGGATTCCACACCTTGGCCATTTTCATTCAAAGTACACTGTCACCTGAGCTTTCTACTCTGTGCTCCTGCTGTGTATAGCCTGGACTCACAAACTGTTTACACTGATTTTTTTTTTCCTGTAGGTTGCTGTGTTGCACACTGGTATCCTTTGTGCAGAAAGTTGAGCCTTAGGAATCCACAACTCTTTTTGGGATTTTCAAGCGCCGTTATTCTTTGGGGTGAATGGGGAAGAACTTTGCAACTGATCAGGGATTTTGCTCACTAGCATATGTTGTGGTTGTAATGAAATAATCCTGTAGCCTCTAATGGCTTCCAGAATACAAATCAGGATGACAAAATGGAATGAACCAAATATTTAACAGAAGGTTGCATGACACTTTCAGAACATGGTATTCTAAACAAATTCCATCGTCTCTCACTACTGTGTTCTTGGTGCTACATTTTTGGACCTTTTATATTAGTTCAGATTGGCTTTAAATGCAAATGATTAACCACAGAGGCACACAGTCTATTTTTTAGTTATGTTTTGCAAAGACAGATTAAACTGCGATAATGATTACAAACTCCAGGCCTGCGTAGACTGATATGTTTAAGGTTGGATAAATCTTTCAGCCCTTAAATACTGGCCTGTTGCCTTGTTATGCTGAATTCATCACAAACACACTATAAATAATAATTCAGTAGATTTATTGCCACTGTGATTTCCTATAAATTTCTTTTTATCTTATTATGGATTCAGTTAGATTTTGTGAATGGCAGAGTCTGTTTGGTGTCCTAAGAACCCATCTGAAATATAGCAGTATAAAAATATTGACCTTTTTAAATAAAGAAGTCCCTTGTTTTTTTCCTATAGGATAAACCTATATACTATTAAAACATTTTACCTTTTTCTTTTTAGGAGATAGATGTACTTTAGAAAGTATTAAAACAGAATTTAGATTTTGCACTTGAACATATAATTAATTGTAACATGTCTCTTTGAACATAATTTTGGAAGAGAACAAGTGTTTGATTTTAGAAAAAATCTTTCTCATTCACATGTTATTTTTAGGTATTTGGAACTCCTTCATAAACTGGACTTGATTAAGTACTCTAGTTATTGAAATAATTTTGTGGATTGAGATGTTTTTTATCTTTGCATGTATACTTTTCTATGAAGATATATTATTTTAAAACCAAGAATTCTTTCTGTAGGTGCTTTTATTTTCTTCAACACTCAGATATGTTTTGAATTATACTTTCCACCTATGCCTCATTTTCTTCCATTTTTATTCGTCTTCTGTTTCGCTAAGTCAGATAAATTCTTAGAAGTCACACAAACTGAATTAACCCTACTAGATTGGTTGAAAATTTATCTAGATTATCTAATATAAAGTAGCTACCTGACTAGGAAAATAGAATTTCATTAACTTCTGAGTTCACAGAAAGCATGTGTTTCAGATGCTCCGTAAACTTTTAGGATCATCTCTGACTGATTTACGTGATGATGCATACTCATTTAGGAGTACTACTGAAGATTACTTACTTAGCTTAAAGTTAGTTATTCATGTGTCTCAGGTCTTCACAGGCATGGCATCTAAGGTGGTGGTTTACTATGATCAAAGAATAGTTCCCTCTTCCCTATTCCGTCACTTACAGATAGACATATAGTCAGTTCCTTTCTCTGTTGATTTGTTTCTGGAAATCCTCATGTTTGATGATTATCACATGCTGGAGAAGTCATTTCTGAGGGTTCGGCATTGAGACATAATCTCAAAAATACTTGCTATGGCTCAGTTGAACAAGTATTCCAATTTTTACCTCATCTTTAGTCTGCAGTCGTGACTAAGCAGGTGTGTCTGCTACAAAGACCTGAATTGGTGAAAAAGGAACTGAGTCTCCCCCTTCTCAGAGCTGATCGTGCTCCCATTTCCCTCTATTTATTGCAGTTTGAGGCTAAAGAAGAAGAGAAAACAGGAAGATAATCCCAGAAGGACAGAAGAAGCTTTGTAGAGTCTTGTGTTAATTCATATTAAGAAAACTTACTAAAAGTTCTTCAGGAAGTCCCCATCCCCTGCCATTGCCTTTGCCATCTGTATTATCCCTTCAAAAGTGTCATCAGCATCTAGAAAATTATTTTGGCTTAGAGCTTAACATCTACATTAGTATTTTCTTACATTATTAGTATCTGCAGAAACTGCCAGCCTCCATTTCTTTTTTCACTTTATACCTGCAGACAAGAGAGTATGGGGATGATGTGATTGTTTAGACTTCTGGCAAGATCACTTTAACTCATCCTATCTCAGAGTCCAAACACTGTGACCCTACCAGCTTTTCCTGCTCACGTCTCTGAGCCGGGCATTTTCTTTCTCTTGTAGGTGTAACCTTAAAGTTTAGTCCTTTCCATGACTCCCATTCTCATTATCATGGAAAGATTCATTGATTTCTCTGTGGTCCAGGTGTTGCATTTGAAAGTTGGAACATGGCAAATTTCTTTTATTTTTGTATAACAACTCCCCCTCCCCACCAAAACAAACAAGTAAACTTGAGGTCCAGGCAGGCGGATCACCTGAGGTCAGGAGTTCAAGACCAGCCTGGCCAACATGGTGAAACCCCATCTCTACTAAAAATACATTTAAAAACTATCCAGGCGTGGTGATGGGCACCTGTAATCCTAGCTACTCGGGAGGCTGAGGCATGAGAATCACTTGAACCTGGGAGGAGGACATTGAAGTGAGCCGAGCTCATGCCATTGCATAGCTTGAAAAAAAAATCAAGGTGACAAAGTGAAACTCCATCTCAGAAATAAAATAAAAATGAAAAATAATACAATACATGAATTGTATTTGCTTCATTATAGCCATGAATATACACATGCATTTGTACATATATGTGTATGAGTATGTGTTCTATGACTTTAAGGTTTTCTTTTATTCTTTTCTCTCTCCTATTTAAAAACAAGCCTATCTTTTACAATGTAATTATGTACCTAACTCAGTATCCTTCATAGTATGCTAAGATTATTTATGAGTAATTTTATACTTCCATTTCTCATAGCACATTACCTAATCTATTGAGTTCTTGCAGTTAGTACTTTCAGCTTACAGAAATTTAATACTCAAAAGAATGAGGAATAAAGAGCCTCACTTAATATTTCTCTCTGATAATTATAAGGAGAGCTCATGCAAGGAGAAAACCTACATGGTAAGTCAAAATGCCCGCTATGGATTTATTACGTGTCAGGAAAAAAAAAATCAAGGATCTGATGTCATCTCTGACTGATTTATTTGATGATGCATACTCATTTACCAGTGTGTAGATCGTATTGAAGAACACTCTTTACTCTTTTCAGTGTCTTATTTCTAGTCATGCTCCTTTCCAAACAGAATGTGTTTAAGGAGTAAAGTCTAGAAATCTCTAGGAAGTCTTTCTCCGTCAATTAGATTATTATTAACATCAGAGATCTGAATATGTGCATTTTGAAACCAATTCCCAGTGGATTCTCTATGACCTAGAAGAGCTCAAGGGATCAGACTGGGTCATAAAAACCTTAGGTAAGAATCGGCTCCTAGGGAATTAGTAAACCAGTGCATGACTTTCTTACCTAACATCAGCCATTCGTGAACCTGGAGCAAGTCTGTGTTCATAGAGGTGCAAAAGAAAGCCTTGTGTGAGCCCGGAGGAAGTGATGTTTCCTCTGAACAGTGAGCATAGATAGCTTTTGCACATTGATCCCAACATTAATGGAAAACAATGTAGGTGCACAGTGTGTTTCTGGGATGGTACATACCTGTGTGCTCGGGTTCTTGGTGCATGGAGAAATGGATAGAAGAGATGGATGGATGGGTGCATGGAAGTTGAAAGCTTACAAGGGCACCAGGCCACGAAGGACTTGCAAGCCAGGATGTGTATGAAACAGTGTGCCAGAGGGGATGAAAGGCTTACAGCATACGCACAGAGGTCAGAGTCGGAAAATCAAACATTTTAAAGAAAACATTTGAAAAAAGGTGGTAAAATAGCAGACACATGCTGACCATGTGCCAGCCACTCTAGTTAGTACTTTTATTGATTTTTGCACAACTCAGTGAGATGGGTGATGTAGTATCCCCATTTAACAGGTGATGAATGAAGACTTTGATTAATTAATTGATCTGAGTATATATATCCTTCTAAATACATAGTATTTATCATATCAAATTGGAATACTCTTGGGAATATTAGGTGTTTGTTGGGCAACAAGAGACTTTTCAGCAGCAGTGATACTTGAGATCTGGTAGAAAAGAGGGTGATGATTCCAGGTCCTTAGGTGCAAAGCCAGTGACCATGACCATGGGCATGAAGCACTAGGTCTTGCCCCCTGAGACCTTTGGCAATACCTGGGAAGAGGATTGGATCCCAAGAGCTGAGCTGGCCTCAGGCAGGGGGCCCCATCACTGACATCAAGAAAGTAGGGGATCATCTGTTTTGTACTGAGCGTATATCAAGAAGGAGAGGTGTTCAGTTAGTGAACCCACGGAAAGGTTATATAGGTGTTAATTGAACCATTCTTTTGCTTTTTATACAGGTTTGGAACTTTTCAAAATTAATAGTATTGGGTCAGAAGGAAGTGGTAGAGTAGGTGGGAGTGGGCAGGGGTTAGGTCAAATTAAGGGTAGGAGAGAGAGAGACCAGGACCCCAGAGCAGGGTTATAAGGGTGGTGCTTGGTTGACTCTGTAATTTACTAAGACACATGGAGAAGCAGTGCTGTCCCTCATCCTAAGGCAGAATGGGATTGTGGGCAGAGGAAGGGAGTTGGAAGATTCCTTGGATGATGTCCTGCCTGCCTGTCTCTTCAGAGATGTTTGGAGGGCCAAAGAACACGAAAGATCAGAGTTGGGAGGTGGAGGTTGATGCTTTCTATTGGCAAGGTTATTACAGAGTTTTGCAATTTTTAGAAGATATTTGTAAACTTCTACAGTCAATAAAATACAACCATGTGCAATCACAATGTAAATAGGTTTTCTACTAGATGTCAAGTTGAAGGTCACGGGGTTTAAGCTGTTTATCTTAAGTCTGTATTGTGACTTTTTCTGTGAACTTACGTAAACCCCTTTGAACTGGTGCTGCTGACTAACAGGCATTCTCCCTTGCGCAGAAGTGGTCATTAGTGGTCATATAAGTTGAAAATCAGCCATTCTCTCTGCCTCAGGCCATCTGTTTGTGGGAGAGCAGTTGTTGGAAGAAATTAGGTTATTTGGTTACCATGATACACTGCCCTTTACCCTGAGTAATGACCCTCTTTTGGAAGAATAATTGCTTAGTGTTTGTTAGACTTTGGGGAGATGTTTACAATATTCCTAGAAAACAGGCCAAAACAATAAAGCAATTTAGGATTTTTCTCTGTTTCTGGTTCTTGCAATTAATATAAGAAGCATGAGCATCCTGAAGCTGTGTTCTATAATACGAACGAGATAAACTGTATTATAATGACGGTAGATTACACGTAGCCTGATTTTCAAACCCAGATGTTTCAGCCCACACATCTGTGTTTAGTCTTTTTTATTCAAAGCAGAAGAATAACTCTGTATTCAGGACTTGAAGGTGTCTACGTTTTACTGCAAAACTATTTCTTTGACCATTTTGTGTGTGCATATATGTGAAAACTGTGGGAAACAGGCCAAAAATACATGGACTTTCTCACTCTGCTAGACTTTATTTGTACTAAGTTCTTGTTACTGGTTCTCGCTGATTCATTCATTTATTCATTCATTTTTTTTTACCAACATATGGAGTGCCTTTGCCAGGCAGTGGGCCAGATGCAGAATAAAATAACACGGTTCCTGGACTAAAATATTAAAGTATTGATGTACTCATGCTTTAAAGTCCAGTATTATGAGTTCTGCAGAAGAGATGAATACAAAAATATGGTAAGTGCTCAGGGAGGGGACTGATTAATTCTACTGTTGGGAAGAAGAGAGAGCATTGCCAACAAAGTCATATTTGAGCTGGATATTGAAGAATGAATTGAAATGTTCTAGGAGAAGAAATTGGGAAGGGATGCGTCATCCAAGAGCTCATCCTGTGCAAGGACAGGGAGGAAGGATGGGAAGTGGTGAGTTCCATCTGCTGCAGCTGGTGGCTGGCTGAGTCCAGATAGGTAGAGTGCAGCCAAGTCCTGAAGGTGTCGAAGTCAAAACAGAGACAAATTATGTCACTTCACCTGTGTCCTTTTTTGAAAGAAGGCACAGGCTGAAGTGCAAAACACGATCTCGGCTCCCTGTGACCTCCACCTCCCAGGTTCAGGCGACTCTCGTGCCTCAGCCTCCCGAATAGCTGGAACTACAGGCATGCGTCACCACACACAGCCAGTTTTTTTTCTTTTTCTTTTTTTTTATTAGAGACAGGGTCTCGCCATGTTGGCTAGGTAGAGGTAGTCCACCTGCGGTATCATCTTGATTTTCTCAAGACTGCTATTATGCCAGGGAAAGTGTTTATGCATCTTTTGAAACACCTTATTTACATATATTAATTCTGAATAACCTGTACAGGAAGAAGTCTATCCCAGTAAACATTAAATAAGAGTATATGTTGCTAACTTGATCTGTTAGTTTGGAACATTTTAAAGGGAAGTATGTTTATTAACAAATGCCACATGCCTTTTTACTTCCTTTGCAGCTGACATTAAGTTGACCATAGATGTTTATATTTCTGTGGTTTGAAGAGTTGTAACTTTCTGGGTCCAAAATGTTGTGTTTTATTTTAGATTTTAGATCAACAGTAGTCTATTGAGAAAGTTATATCGCTCAAAAAACAGGCTGTATCAATTGATCTTATTCATAATTTATATCACTATATATGTACAAGTATATATCCATTTCCTTCTGTGGATGACTTTAGGTTTACATTTAGAATGAATTTAGATTACTTACGCAAACTGATGTTATTAAGGTCGTAAGTATTTCTAGGATAAACGAACAGTGAAAAAATCTTAAAAATTAAGAAACTTCAAGCCTGATTCAATTAATATTACAGATATTTATGAGGCTTTTTTTTTTTTTTTTTTTTTTTGAGACAAGTCTAGTTCTGTCACTCAGGGTGAAGTGCAGGGCCCAGTCTCGGTGCACTGCGACTTCCACCTCCCAGGTTGAAGCAACTCTAATGCTTCAGCCTCCAGAGTAACTGGGACTATAGGCATGTGTCACCACACCCTGCTAATTTTTGTTTTTAGTAGCGACAGAATCTCACCATGTGGGCCAGGTTGGTCTCGAACTCCTGACCTCAGGTGATCCACCCACCATGACCTCCCAAAGTGCTAGGCTTATGGGCATGAGCCACCACACCTGGCCAAGGTTTTTATTAATCTCTAAACTGATAAATCTTCCTAGATATGCTTGAAAGATTAGATACCCTTTATTATTTTGCGGATAGTTACCTGACCACCAGCTCTACTGCCTTGTGAACTCTCATCCAGGATAGAGTAGAAGAGAGAAAAATCACTGAGGGCTCCAGATCTCTGTAGAATGCAGTGAGGAGAAAAGAAATGAGCAGAGTAGGGAAGTGCTTTGAGGCATCTAAAGCCCCTGAATCCTCAGGCCTTCCCATTTCCTCTCCCACTCATTGAGAATAAGACTGGAAAACATGGAAAGCCCTGGGCTGGCCCTCCAGCCTCCTTTGCTATTCCACCTGCACCCAGTTCTTTGAGCTGAAGGTACCTAGATTAATTCTTAGCTGCTCAAAAAAGAATGAAGTCATGTCTTTCGCAGCAACATGAATGGAACTGGAGGGTATTATCCTGAGTGAAGTAACTGAGAATCAGAAAATCAAATACCGCATGTTCTCACTTGTAAGTGGGTGGGAGCAAAACACTGGGTACATGTGGGCATACAGATAGAAACAGACACTAGGGACTCCAAAAGTGGGGAGAATAGAGTTGACAAATTACTTATTGGATACTGTGTTCCCTTGTTGGGATGATGAGTTCAGTAGAAACCCAAACCTTACCGCTATGCAATATACCCATGTAATACACCTGCACGTGTATTCCCTGAATCTAAAATAAGATAAAAAACAATAAAGGATGAAGCCCAAATGGTACAGCTTGGGGAAGGAGGGCCGGAGTAGGGGGAACGTTCACCATTTTCCCTCTTACTGAATCATTCAACCCTGCATCTCATCTCAAAAATGCTCATGTTGACTGTGAAAAATCGTCTTTGTTTTATTTGAGGCCTTGCAACTCAGTACCTGTGCCATCTGGGGACGTTGTATCAACTCCAACTCCTAGCTCCTCTGGAAAGGAAGGATAATAATACAAAATGACCCGGGGGTGGCCATGGGGGGAGAATTAATTCGTCTTGCTCATAATCACTATTGTCACAAACAAATCTATAGGCTAATGAAAACCAGAACATTTGCTAGGTAAATATAAATGCAGCTTTAAGGCAGGTGTCATATATTCAAGCAGTTTTGCAACCCTAGTGAATACCCTGTGTTTACTACACCAGTGAAGCTTCTCAGTAAGTCCCCCCAGGTCACTCCCCACCCCAACCCCATTCCAAGCAGTTTGTTGCCTGAAACCCCTTTGGCGTGGAAATTCTGGTGAAGCTCCTTAGGATAGATACCTCTATTCTTAATGAGTAATCATACAGACATTCTATGTTCCATATTGCTGGGTTTTTAAAAAAAATAGTTTGTGTTTTTTGTTTTTACTTCTGCAAAAGCAAATATTGCTGGACATGATGACTCACGCCTGTAATCATAGCAACTTGGGAGGCTGAGGTGGGAGGATCCCTTCAGCTCAGGAGTTCAAGACTGCAGTGAGCTATGATCAAACCTGGGCAACAGAGCAAGACCCTGTCTCTAAAAAAATAAAAGAAAGCAAGCTTGAGAGGCTGTTCATTAGGCTGGAAGGAAATGCTGCTGAATAAACCAACTAGTAGGAGAAGAATCCTTAATCACCAGATAATTAAGTGATTTTCCCCACCAAAATTGACTGAGCATGTGTCTTACCTAAAAGAGCCTTTATTCTGCAAAAACAGATGATTTCTTGATAACATCTTTGTCTAGATTTACATCCTTCTCCCTTCTTTGTGTATGTGCGTTTTTTTGTTTGTTTTTTGCTCTCTGGAATGAGGAACTAAATTCTGAATATATGAATCACTTCACATTGCCACTTTTTTGTTCTCTGCTCTCAGGAGTGAAATACGCGTTTTGGCCATTAAATTTTCCACATTTCACTGAAACATTTGAAAACTAAGCTCTAGGATCTTTTTATCAATGAGTCTTCTGATGCTGTGTGATCCTGGAAGATAAATTTAGGACATGTAATTGAAAATTAGCTGGATTATAGGAATTTGTTTTGAAAAGCAAATGTATTATTTTCCCAAATACAAGCTCCTTTTGAATGATTTTTAACTGTGTTTCCTTGACATAGGGCAATGATGGTGATTTGGTTAAAACTTGTGTTTCCCTGCAAAGACCTATAAAATGTACTTGATCTTTTTAATGTACTTGGGACTTTTTAATACAGTCTACTTACAGCCAAGAAATTTTCAAAACAACTGTTTTCTTCTGTTTAGTTCATTTATAATCTCCATATTATTAAGTGTACCTAATAAATGGTGGCTAGCTACTAGCCTAAATAACCTTATCATACTAATAATAGCTGTAATGGCCTACAATTACAAAGAAAATCAAGTGTGATCATACGTTCCATTGGTGGTAATTTAAAAGGAAATTGGTTCTTCTTTTGTATTCTGTTTTTGGCAAACCTTTTTTTTTTTTTTTTTTTTTTAAATAAATTTAAAGATCAGAAGTCAATGGTATAGCCATGGGTTGGTAGGGCTAGAAAAGTCTTGTGTGCAATGAGTAATTCTTTTATTTAAGAAAGAATTTATGTGTTTACCAGATGATTTAACTTAAAATATATGCTACTCTCATTCTTGTTTTATGTTTACAAATAGGTTTTTTTTTTTTCTGATTAGAAAATGCACATATATTCCCTTGAAAATAACTCAGGAAATAAAGATTGCCCATTACCTCTCAACCCAGATCTATTTCCATTTCAAAATAAAATGTAGAAAATTAGTGGTAAGAAGCATAATTGTGTGGCAGAAATACTGCTCTCTGAATAAAGTCATCTGAGTTCAACCACAATTTAGAGTACTTTGCCCAGTCACTTTTAGGCTTTTAACCAAATGCTTATATTTTATAAGGTGGGTGTTTCATAGTAGGTAGCGCAGATTAACACTTTATTGGGAACTTGTATTTCTTGGGTCACAGTGTTTGTTTCCAGGCTTGTGACTTGTCGTTATGGACCCAGTCTTCCCGCTTTTTCACATCCTTCCCCCAGAATTTCCCTACGCTGATCGTCTAAACAAGGGAAAACAGGATACATCATTAGAATTCTCTGTTGCAGGAGAACACAAACATGACTCAGGCTGGTGTCTTTCCTTCTCTGGCCTCTACTCTCTTCCATGTTGGTTTCATTCTCAGCTCTAGGTAATGACAAGATGGCTCCCAACAGCTTTAGGCCTACTTCCTTCTGGGTTCATACTGCCATGCACCTCATTGGTTCTGGTTGGATGATTGCATGTCCGTGAACTAATCACTTAGACTGGGGATCTGTGACCCACTGATGGGCCTGGCCCAAGCTGTATGTTCACGTTAGAGGTGGGAGAAAAGTCAACTCCACACAAGGCACATAGGCTACAAATCAGGAGGGGTGTTCCTCCTCAGAGGGCTGTTATCAGAGGAAGAATGAATGGATGTGGGATGGTAACCCAAAATACTGAGGTCAGCTTTACAGAATGAATGAAGTTGACCTGAGAGCTCTCAGATTCCTACACATGGCTTAGGAAAATAGCAGACTCCAGGGACGAGTGAAAGAATTAAGTCCTTGCCATTCCTCCAGCCTTTTTCAAACTATTTTATGCCCTTTATTATCTAGCAGATGTGGATTCCTGATGACACTGAGAGTGAGTCCGTGAAAATATGTCTTCCTGGGAATATACCTGCAAATGTATTAGTATCAGAATGTGCATTCAGAACCATATGTACTGCCTCTATATTTTTAAAAGTCTCGATTTTTTGTCTTTGTGATAAAACCATGCTCCATTGCCATTAAAAATTAGAATGTTTGTGAGGTGTGTGTGTGTGTGTTGAAAATCTGTTGTGAGGACAGCAAGACCAGCCAAATTGAATTTTTAAGGTCTTAATAACATTTGAGCAGCACTGATGTGCTAGAGAGAAAACAGAGTTGTGTTGGTTTTAGAAACCAGTATGTTGTATTCTTGACAATGCTTTTTTAAGCTTGAATATAGTATTGTCACATTTTGCCACAATACTAGACATCTTAGAGAAATTTAATAACATGTTTGAGAATCTTACTAACTGGGGGAAATTAACATATTAAGAATGTACATATATTTTTTAAAGTAATAATGATAACTCTGGCTTGGAATCTTAATGGAAAGGAAGATTCATTTGCCAACTTGCAAGGTGCTTAACACTGTGTGTGTTATATTTGGTACTGCTGGTTTCATCACGTTGGGAGACTGAGGCAGGTGGATCACTCGAGGTCAGGAGTTTGTGGCCAACATGGCGAAATCCCGTCTCTACTGAAAATGCAAACATTAGCTGGATGTGGTGGCAGGTACTTGTAGTCCCACCTACCTGGGAGGCTGAGATGGGAGGATCACTTGAACCCAGGAAATGGAGGTTGCAGTGATCCAAGATGGCACGACTGCCTTCCAGCCTGGGTGTCAGAGCCAGAGTCCTTCTCAAAAGCACACTCAGCTTACCTGCAGAGAAAATTGCTGTTCTTGTTGTTTTCAGATCTTTGTAGTCATGATTCTCCATTATGTTTAGCAGCACTGGAGATTTTGCAAGTGGAATTGGATAGATCTGTTAAGGACATTCAGTCCTGTCTTCTGCTAGGCATTAGGATCTCTTCTAGCATGTTTCACTCAATTTCTCCAGCTGAGAAATGCAGGGTTATTCTTTGGAAAGGGGACTGTGGTAAGTTAGGGTATTTTGGTTGTAAGTGTCAGAATCCCATTTCAAAGTTGCATAGGCAACAAGAGATTTGTCGCCGCCCATAACTAACAGTTAGGGATATTTCTGGGGTCGGGGCAGGATGCTGTCTGGAGTGTGTCTGCCTACATGGGTATTCCATTCTCTCTAACCCAAACAAGATTTCCCCATGCAGGCAGCAACATGGCGGTTGGAAGCTCCAGGCTCTCTTCTCAGCTGTTCCTCTTCTGATTTGACTGACTTAGTTCACACACATCTCTTGGGGCAAGGATGAAGCACTATGGTGAACCAGTTCGGATCAAGTACCGTTAGAGTTGGTGGTGGGGCACAATTCTGAGTTTAATGCAGAAAGGAGGGTTGGAGTTGTTACCAGGGAAGTGAAATGAAATAAAGATGTTGGGCAAGCTGGGTGCAGTGGCTCATGCCTGTAATCCCAGCACTTTGGGAGGTCCAGGCAGGTGGATCACGAGGTCAGGAGATTGAGACTATTCTGGCTAACATGGTGAAACCCCATCTCTGCTAAAAATACAAAAAATTAGCCAGACATGGTGGTACATGCCTGCAGTCCCAGCTACTTGGGAGGCTGAGGCAGGAGAATCGCTTGAACCTCGGAGGTGGAGGTTGCAGTGAGCCGAGATTGTGCCACTGCACTCCAGCCGGGGCGACAGAGCGAAACTCCGTCTCAAAAAGAAAAAAGAAAAAAGATGTTGGGCAAGCAGATTATTAATGGAAATAACCCACTTCTATTATTACAGCAATGCTTCTATGAGTGTCTGCCCCCCACCCCTGTACCCTACCATGTGCAAAGCAAAAGCAGACATTTTATAAATACTCTGTGTCTTCTCTGTGGAGCTAACTGACCCTCCTTTAGGCATATACCTAGATGAATAGTAGAGGAAACTAAGAAGGTAGAAAGTCTAGGCCCTGCAGGATTACAAAACCAGGATCGTGGCATCTTTCAAGAGGCAAAAAAGCCACAGGGCACAGTGGCTGATGCGTGTAATCCCAGCACTTTGGGAGACTGAGGTGGGTGGATCACTTGAGGTCAGGAGTGCAAGACCAGCCTGGCCAACACGGCAAAACCCTGTCTCTACTGAAAATAAAATCAGCCGGGCATGGTGGCAGGTTGCCTGTAGTCCCAGCTACCTAGGAGGCTTAGGCGGGAGGATCGCTTGAACCCAGAAAGTGGAAGTTGCAGTGAGCCAAGATTGTGCCACTGCCCTCCAGCCTGGGCAACAGAGTGAGACTCCTCCTCAAAAGAGGCAAAAAGCTAGCACTTCCATCTGAGTAGTTGATTGAAAGTGCCTTTCTCTTCTCTTGAATCTTCCCTGTTTCCCTGAGATGCCATTTAATGATGTTTTCTAGTTTTCCATGCACTTTTTTTGTAATTTTTTTTTTCCAGATTGTGCAATATCCCTGAGAGTAGGGAAGAAAGAGAAGCTGAGAGATGAAGGTCCCAGAACTAGGAAATGGCAGAGACAGGATTTGATATCATTGTCCTATGCCCACTAGCCCACGCCAGGCTGCCCTTGCTGTCCAGGTTTTATTAATTTTAGTGTCATCAGCCCTCACTGCTAAAAGCCTACACCTATTTGACTTTATCTTCAGTGGATATTGTAGCTAATGGGCAAGTGTAAGGCTAGTGTGTGTGTGTTTGTCCTGCATGCAATGACTTGTCCTGTTTGTAATTCCCTGGTCGTTACAAACATAGACTCTAAGCCTGAATTCAGATCCATGCTCCTGAGCTCTCTAGTTGTCTCACATTGGGCAAGTTACTTAACCCTTGTGAGTTTCAATTTATCTTCAAATGGGGAAAATAATAAGGCCTGTCTTTTTTAAATTTTTTTTTTGAGATGGAGTTTCACTGTCTCCGAGGCTGGAGTGCAGTGGCACGATCTCGGCTCACTGCAACCTCTGCCTCCTAGGTTCAAGTGATTCTCCTGTCTCAGCTTCCCGAGTAGCTGGGATTACAGGTGTCTGCCACCATGCCCAGCTAATTTTGTATTTTTAGTAGAGATGGGGTTTCACCATGTTGTACAGGCTGGTCTTGGACTCCTGATCTCAAGTGATCAGCTCTCCTTGGACTCCCAAAATGCTGGGATTACAGGCGTGAGCTGTTGCGCCCAGCTATAAGGCCTATATTATAAAACTATTTTGAAAAATGAAAGAGATGATGGAGATGAAGTAAGGATAATTCCTTAAATACTCTAATGGGATTTTGACACTCATAACCAAAATGTCTTAACTTGTCATAATCTCTTTTCCAAAGGCCATTTGCACATGGCCTAGTGCATGCTGGCTCAGATGGTGCCAGTTAAACATCCAGGCCAGTGGCTTATTTTAGGACGGTATATATCCTTCCAGGAAAAACACAGGTGAGAGATGTGTTCCTGGTTGAGAGATTTTCGAACATGTTAGGAATGAGTTTCCTAAAAGTTGAAGGCTGTAAGAACTTTGAGGATGGGTTTAGGGTTCCTCACAATATCAAGTTTGTGGTTTAATATCTTTGCTCTTGGAAGTAGCATTACATAATGAATCACTGTGGGTTCTGAATATAAAGAGACATTACCACTTCTTCTAACCTTTTAATATAATATGTTTTCTAAGCATAAAAGGCCAGGACATTGTATGTTCTTTTTTTTTTTTTTTTTTTTTTTTTTTTGTGAGATGGAGTCTCACTCTGTCACCAGGCTGGAGTACAGTGGCATGATCTTGGCTCACTGCAACATCTGCCTCCCAGGTTCAAGCAATTCTCCTGCCTCAGCCTCCTGAGTAGCTGGGACTACAGGTGCCCGCCACCATGCCCAGCTAGTTTTTGTATTTTCAGTAGAGATGGGTTTTCACCATGTTGGCCAGGATGGTCTTGATCCCCTGACCTCATGATCTGCCCGCCTCAGCCTTCCAAAGTGCTGTGATTACAGGTGTGAGCCACCGCGCCCGGCCACATTGTATGTTTTGTTGATATTAAGTTTGTAACTGGTGGTAGGGCTGTGTCTTGTTATATTTTTGTAGGTTTTTAAAATGCTTGGCCATTTAGAGACTTTTAAATGCTTAGATTTTTACATTTCTATAAAAATACCACAAATATCCTTGCAAATTACTAAGTTCAGGGAAACTGGTGGTAAAAAGCCGGTAAGTCTCAGATGGGCTTTATTAAATGAGTGCTTTATTAGTACAAATCTAATAATAAACACTTATACAGAGTGAAAAAAGGATTCATTCTGTAAGAGTTAATAGAAACAGACTCTTTAATAGTTCCCTTTTAAATAATTCGTAAAAATTTTCTTGTCTTTTCTTAATATTATTGTTTGAGAGAAGTGAAAACTTAGCACCTTTGAAGATGAGAGTTTGAGACATTTTCTTTCTTTTTTTTTTTTGTTTTTGACTGAGTTTTGCTCTTGCCACCCAGGCTGGAATACAATGGCATGATCTCGGCACACTGCAACCTCTGCCTTCCAGGTTCAAACAATTCTCCTGCCTCAGCCTCCTGAGTAGCTGGGAATTACAGGCACCTGCCCCTATGCCCATCTAATTTTTGTATTTTTAGTAAAGATGTGGTTTCACTATGTTGGCCAGGCTGGTCTCGAACTCCTCACCTCAAGTGATCCGCCTGCCTCAGTCCCCCAAAGTGCTGGGATTACAGGCGTGAGGTGAACCACCATGCCCAGCCGAGACATTTTTTTTCTGACTTGGGATTTGTTCTTTTCTGCTTGATTCAAGTATTACAGACGAGTATGTGTGCCTGAAAATTTAGAAACACAAAATTGGAAAGTATTATAGCATCTCTAATATAAAAATTATTATTTATAAATAGAGAGATAAAATGGCATTAAATCTGTTCTGTTAGCTACTTTCAACTAGAGATTAATAAGACTGTTTCGTGTTACTGATGAGAATTGACCTCTCTATGGTCTTGTTTTGAAGTCTTTTTAAATAAACCTATAGAATCTTAGGATTTGCCAGGTTTCTTAATGTTAGAAAGCATGTAGTTATGTTGGCTAATGTCAAAACTTGCAGTGTTTGAAATATGTATTTACAGCATCCGATGGTCATTGCAGCTTTCCTTGTCTATGTTGGTACCAGCCTGGTACTGAGGCATCTGACTGAAGATGTTGTCAGAAACACCAGAAAGTGGAAAAGAAAGATCTGCCCCTCAAATACATGCCAGCCACTTTTGTGCTACTAGTTTACTTTGTTGCCTGTAAAATAATGAAGACAGATGCATGTGAAAGGATGTGCAAATTGGATCAGAATAAAAACATGCCCAATTTTTTTAATGAGGAATACTTGTTTTATGAAAGTTCACGAGTTCCTACTCATTCAAGTCTTTAAAAAGTTTCTCTCTGTCTCTCTTTCTTTCACACACACACACACACACCCACTGCCAGAGGATAGAGGGCTCCAGCCTTCTGGCTTTTTGATGCATTATTTAAAAAGTGTTTGTTTGTTTGTTTGAGATGGAATCTCACTCTGTTGCCCAGGCTGGAGTGCAATGGTGCAATCTTGCCTCACTGCAAACTCCACCTCCCGGATTCAAGTGATTCTCCTACCTCAGCCTCCTGAGTAGCTGGGATCACAGGAGCCTGCCACCACACCCTGCTAATTCTTGTATTTTTAGTAGAGACAAGGTTTCACCACATTGATCAGGCTGGTATCACACAACCTCAAGTGATCCGCCCACCTCAGCCTCCCAAAGTGCTGGGATTACGGGTGTGAACCACCACACCCGGTCTCTGGTTTTTTGGATTCAAAACATTTTTCCCCAGAATGACTATGGTGTGCAATAGAAAGAAAGCCCATTGTGCGTATTTATAGTAGGAACCTCAGAGCAGTGAATGCTTGTTCTTGTATGAAAACAGACACCTTAAGCGTGTTGAGACTAGACTGAATTCTGAATGCAGCCTCTTGTACATGAGAAAGTTTCATCCCTTCACTCGTCATTTCTAGTATGTCAAAGACAGTGGCACGCTTCCGTTCATGACCACGCAGTGCTCATCACACAACTGTACCAGCACGTGTTTGTCTTTACACAAGCAGGATTAGCACAGGAAAAGCACGAGTTACTGTGGGGGTCAGTAACCCCCCCCCCAGTACATAATAGAAGACACTGACTAGGGTAAACAGTATTATGAAAGAGACAGTCTCTGATACCAGGAAGCTTGCTGTTTTAACGAGCTAAAATATGCACATGATGTGTTTAAAAGAAGAAAGTGGGAATGCTTTTTTTTTTTTTTTTTTTTTTTTTTTGAGATGGAATCATGCTCTGTCACCAGGCTGGAGTGCAGTGTAATGATCTTGGCTCACTGCAGTCGCTGCCTCCCGGATTCAAGGAATTCTCTTGCCTCAACCTTCCCCGTAGCTGGGACTAGCTGGGACTACAGGTGCGTGCCACCATGCCCAGCTAATTTTTGTATTTTTAGTAGAGGTGGGATTTCACTATGTTGGCCAAGATGATCTCGATCTCTGGACCCTGTGATCCACCTACCTAGACCTCTCAAAGTACTGGAATTATAGGCGTGAGCTGCCACTTCCAGCCACTGGGAATGCTTGAAATTGGGAAATAGAGAAAGTACTCTAGAAGTTTCATGTAGGAAGATACTGTTCTTACTAGGGAATCACAGAAGCATTGCAGAAGAAACGGAATTTGAACCTCCAACAGTGGGGATGGGAAAGAAGGGCATTATTTCCCATCCCCAGCGTGAGTGAAGCTGCAGAAGAAGGAAAGGCACAATTCCTATAGTTGAGTGATATTTTTCCTGGCATTGAAAGAACATTGAAAGTGATTGGAAGGTAAGTCTGTGAAGGTGGGTTGTAACCAACGGTGGAGATCTAGAATGCCCAATGCAGGTTAGAATCTACAGGGTGCGACTGAAGTAATACGCACTTTCCAGTCTCTATCTGAGAGGACCACCGTAGCAGTGCTAGCCTGTGGGCAGCCATGTTTCAGAGGTTGCCGGGTGAGCAGGCATGGTTCAGATTAAGAGGCGAAGGTTGTTCATTGCAGTTCAGAGTTTCAGGGGACATCAGGAGGAGTTGAGTGTAACTTTTGATTAGGGATAGAGAATTCCAAAGTGTATATAGGTGAGTGAGGGAGGTACACCTTACGTTTTAGATAGTGACTGAGGGAAACTTCCTTTCACAGTGCAGCCTCACTTTACCTGGGGTTTAGGTTGTAAAGTCATTAGGAGAACATACAGAAGAAGAAGTGCTTGTTAGAGTCCTATAAATGATCCATAAAATCATGTGCATATACATATACTAAACCAAGAAGTGACTGAGGCCGATCTCAGTCCATCAGAGGTGTCTTTTACCATAGCAGAGGATGCACCTGAGAAAAAGAAACGTGTGCCGCTGTAGGATCTTTATCCACAGAGGGTTTGGGGAAGTTCAGTATTTCAGCAAGAAAGAGGCTGGGCACAGTGGGTCATGCCTGTAATCCCAGCACTTTGGGAGGCTGAGGTGGGTGTATCACTTGAGGTCAGGGGTTCAAGACCAGCCTGGCCAACGTAGTGAAACCCAGTCTCTATTAAAAATGCAAAAAAATGAGTTGGGCATGGGAGCAGGCCCTTGTAATCCCAGCTCCTGAGCTGAAGGAAAGGGAGGGTGGGTAGGCAGTGAGGCAAGCAGCTCTGTTCTTGAGAGGCTCTGATTAACTCTCAGTAAATCTACATGTTACATGTGAAAAGAAGAGAGTAGAGGAAAAGCCAATTATGTGTTTGTCTCTTGCTTGGTTAATCTACATTTTAACATGTTACATAAGATAACGTAAGTGTGTGGAATGACAGCTATTTGGGAACGAAAAGGAAGGCAGTTTTTACGTGACTCGGTTTCTAAACTTGATTTTCCTTTTGGCATAGTGAGTTTGGGGTGCCAAGATTCTATTTTTCTTTCACTATATATATGTATATATGCAAGAGGTGTATCACATGCATTTTGAAGCTAGACTCCATCCATCGGCACAGTGACCATTCCAGGAGAAGATACAGGCATGAGGCTGATTGCAGAATAGTGGGACATCCTCCCCTATCTCAGTTTTGCTTTGGGGCATGTACCCCCTGAAGTTCTCCTCCTTTTCTTGGTGGTTACCACTGAGGACATAGAGTTGAATTTGGGTAACGTAGACCCAAGTGTGTGAGTTTATTGTTACCGCCTTAAGTCATAATCCGGTAGGGATTGGGGACTTTACCTTTGAAATGAGCCTTTTCTTTTTCTTTTCTGTATGATGCTTGCTGCCAGAGATCTTCAGAGAGATTTAAAAGTCATTTTAAATGGGACTTTTAAGCATTAACTCTACCTTATTAGGTTTTGTTAAAGCTTAATCTTCTCAGATTCCTACTCTTTCAAGAAACGTTGATTAAATATCTGAATTGTGCTTGTATATCATAATTTAAATAAATAGTAAACACTGAAAATCATACAGAGATTGATCAGATAGAGGTCCTGTCCTCAAGGATCTAACTGACTAACAGATTTCTTCTTTTTTGATTCCTTTCATTTTTATTATTTTTTTCAGATTAGAGAAAAGTCACACAAAGAGTGATGTGGGGGGAGGTTCTTTTCCCCATTTGCTTGTTTCATTTAGCACGGGTGATAAAAACATCTTGGGGTAAAAGCAAGCATCTGGCGAGGGTCCCTGTTAGATGGAAGGATTAGCAGGCGTTCGGTGAAATATGAATCAGTGTTCCTGCTTTTGCTGCGTTCTGTTCTGAAGTTTGTGTTGCCATGGGGACGGAGACTGCTAGGAGAGCCGCCATTAGCAAGTCTGTTTGAAACTCTGTGAACCTTTGAGCCCCAGGGAAGAGAGGTTGGATAGATCTGGTAATAGACACTGGAGGATTCTTGGGCATTTCTACTGCTAAACCTTGTAGAGTCAGGGTGGAGGTGGAGGATGACTGAAACAGAGCAGAACTTGGGTCTACAGAAAGCACTGGAGTCTCTCTCTCTCTCTCTCTCTCTCTCTTTTTTTTTTTTTTCAGAGTCTTGTTCTGTCGCCCAGGCTGGAGTGCAGTGGTGCGATGTTGGCTCACCGCAGCCTCTGCCACCCAGGTTCAAGCAATTCTCCTGTCTCAGCTTCCCAAGTAGCTGGGACTACAGGCGCATGCCACCACCCCTGCTAATCTTTGCATTTTAGTAGATACAGGGTTTCACCATGTTGGTCAGGCTGGTCTTGACCTCCTGACTCAGGTAATTCACCTGCCTCAGCCTCCCAAAGTGCTGGGATTACAGGCACGAGCCACCAGGCCCAGCCGAGTCTCTCTTATTAAAGAGGCAGAAACTTTCCAGCAGCTTGGTGCTCTGAGTGAGATATTCACGTAAACAAATTAGAATTTTCTAGGCCTTACTGTGGAACAGACTTTTACCAGTTGAGTAACCACAAATGCTTTTATTGCAATGTAAATTAAACACTATAAAATAAATGTCAATAACTTTAATTTTTTTTCTACCTTTTTTAGCAAAAGGAATAATCCTTTAGCAGAATCTTAGTAAACATATACTCGGAAGTCTGGACAGAGAAAGAAAGGGGTTATAAACAGCAGACACAGCACCCCTTGCTATGTGGTAAATTGTTGTAGAGAGTTGACAGTTTTCCTAAGACCATTAATAAGGGTCTTCTGTGCCTCTTGGTACAAGGGACAGTGAGCCAGTTTCCCTGGTCTTGTTCCTATATTTTCCTCTGCTTCCCACCCCTACTGTTACCTTCTTTCCGTTTAGTCTGTAACATACCTGGTCATTGTTGAATAAAACTTTGATTTTTGTGGTCAGGTTTAGTTTTTTGGAACCACGTGATTCTGAAAGTGCTATAATAAGACATGCATGTTTATCTTTTCATTAAATATTTTAGGATCTTCGAGTAAAGATAAGCTCAAATCAGCAGATTTTTTTTTTTTTTTAATTCAAGGATTTCTTCCAAGTGCTTAATTTAGCAATGTGTGTTTTAGTTTGGTGTTTAATGTTTTATAGGATGTCTGATTGCATACCGGTTCTTTCCTTTTGCTTATTAGTAAACATATGCGTGCCTATATTTAAAATGTACTTTAAACAGAAGGAATACTATGAAAACTCTTTCACTACAGAAAAGTTACTCAGACAAAATTTCCTCTCCAGTAGTCTAACTTGTGAATTTTACCTTTCTTTTTCTTGCAAAATTCCACTTGTAGCTCACTGGTGAGAGAGGGTGGTGGTATTTTTCATAGTATTCTCCTTGGGGTATAGATGAGGCTTGCAAAAAGGACGTATCCTGGAGATTCCATTCCTGTGCTTATATGCACAAGTTGGCATGACTACAGGTCTGCTTCCTCTGCTGGCTGGAGCTGGGGCTATTTATAGTTTCCCTTCTTGGCCTCTGATTTAGCATATCAGCGTGTATTTATGCAAGGGAGAACTCCGAGGCCATATAAGACTGTAGTTTAGAAACCTACTAGCCTCATTTGCCTTTTGCTCTCTGAAGGGAGAGGAGTGATCTTAGATTTTGCCAACAGAGAACTGTAATAGGCTGGGGAGGAATGACACGCTGCATCCCTCTGGCCTCTCTGTAGCAGACAGAGGAGTGGGCCAAGGATCTGTGATGGGGCCATCTTCCCAGATGGAAAGACCATTCGATCCATTACATGAAATGAAATCTTTAACTCCTTTCATAAGTAGGCAGTACTTCACATGTCCTTGTCTTTTTCTTTTACATCAGCAGGATGATATAATGGGAGAACTGGGGCCAGTTAAGACTGCCTTTTAACCTTGGGTCCTACAGTCACAAATCCTGTTGCATCCCAAAGATCAGCCTCCCTGATCGTCACTGATCATCACTGTCTTCATCTGCAAAATGGGAAAATTGTATCCCTACCTCGTGGGGCCGTTATGAGAACTAGGGACAGTGTAAACCACACATAGGTGTCTGGCACATAGCAGATGCTGAGAAAATTCTGAAAAGTCAGTGAATTCGAAGAAAATGGAGCAAAGGGTATTTTCCCTCAAGGATCTACATTAAGGCTTTTAGCCAAAATAGAAAAAAAAAAAAAAAAAAAAACGTCAAGTATATCTTGAGGATCCATTTCTTGTTCCCTTTTCTTCTGTCCATGTCCTTGATATCCATTGACCTTGCCCTCTAGACTGTCCATCTGAGAAAATGCAAGGACCGGGATGACCTTACCTAAGTCCCTCCTTTCTCTAGTAAAACTTCCCTCTTAGCAAAAGCAAAGAGAATTTTAAGACATTGTCACAAATCAATAAGCTGAGTGGGTTTTTTCCCTCCCTCCCTTCCCTTCTTTCTCTTTCTCTCTCTCTTTCTCTCTCCTTCTCTCTTTTGTTTTCTATTTTTCCATTGACTTAGTTTTTCATGATAAGCTCAGTCTTAATAGTGAGGACACATAAGAGTGTAGCCCTGGTTAAACCTCCCTACCCGTTAGGAACTTGGTACCCTTCCTTATAGAACTCTGCTAAAATGAGCCTTTACAGAAAATTATCTATTTGCAGTACTCTTTTGCCATTTTTTGAAAAAATGGATGGTAGTCAGAGTTTTGAAATATAAGGATAACTTTATTTTTGAGACAGGGTCTCACTTTGTCACCCAGGATGGAGTGCAGTGGTGCAATCACAGCTAACTGTAGCTTGGAACTCCTGGGCTCAAGCAGTCCTCCCCCTCAGTCTCCCATGCAGCCGGAACTGTAGGTGCACACCACTAAATTCTGCTAATGTTTGTATTTTTTTATATATACAGATAGTATCTCACCATGTTATGTAGGCCAACCTCGAACTCCTGATCTACAGCAGTTCTCCATGTTGACTTCTCAAAAGTTCTGAGTTTACAGGCATGAACCACTGCACCTGGCCTTGGGGTTAACTTTAAACAGCCTCGAAACAAATCCTCAGAACAATCAGTGACACTGGGGATTCTCCTAGCACTTGGCTTGTCTCTGTCGTACAGGCTGATTTGGGTACCAAAGAATACGTATGAAGGGCATTAAAAGACTGTGTGAATCTGAGGAGGACCCTGCTGGGTCACTGGCAGAAGCAACCTCCCTTGAGCATACCATACGCCACCTTCCCTTTGACCCAATTATGTCTAGTGTGTTTATCAATTTTGAAGTAAGGGCCGGGTATGGTGGCTCATGCCTGTAATCCCAGCACTTTGGAAGGTTGAGGTGGACAGATCACCTGAGGTTAAGAGTTTGAGACCAGCCTGGCCAACATGATGAAACCTGTCTCTACTAAAAAGACAAAAAATGTTAGCTGGGTGTGGTGGCATGTGCCTGCAGTCCCAGCTACTCAGGAAACTGAGGCAGGAGAATTGCTTGAACCCAGGAGGCGGCTGTTGCAGTGAGCACTGCATGCCAGCCTGGCAGCAGAGCGAGATTTCATCTCAAAAAAAGAAAAAAAAAATTTTTGAAGTAAGGTAGAAGGGGTAAAAATGCAAAATGTAAACAAGTAGGTAACATTTTATAGCAATCTGAAAACTCTTGAGTTCAATAATAATTTATTATGTTGCAATTTTTGTAAGCACAAAAGTAACACATGCCTATAATTGAAAATTTAGAAAAGGAAAAGCATTTCAAGAAGAAGCTTTAAAGAAATCATGCAGGCCGGGCGTAATCATAGCACTTTGGGAGCTCAGAAGAGACCAGCCTGGGCATTACGGTGAAACCCCATCTCTACTAAAATACAAAAGATTAGCTGGGTGTGGTGGCATGCACCTGTAATCCCATCTACTCTGGAGGCTGAGGCAGGAGAATTGCTGGAACCTAGGAGGTGGATGTTGAAGTGAGCCAAGACTGCACCACTGTACTCCAGCCTGGGTGACAGATGAGACTGTCACGAAAAAAAAAAAAAAAAAAAAAACCCATAATTTCCTTCACCTGAAGTTTTAACCATTATTGTTCTATTGGGGTCTATTTACCCAAATCCTTTTATCTCAGTCTCTTACACTTATGTGTATGTAATCATTACATATGTATACAATCGCTGAGAAAATAGTATACAGATAGAATTGTAGCCTCTTTTGTTTTAATTAGGAGAAGCAGAGGAGCAGTTCGGTTGAGAAATTATTTATGCAGCTGGGAAGACTTGTGTTGGAATCCTCCTTCTGCAGCAAAGTATTATTTGAAGGTGGAGGTAACTTTTCAAGGCTCTTCTTTCTCATCTGTAAAATGTGGACCCCAGTATCTACCCACACACTAGGATTAAACAAGGTATTATATGTGAAGTGCTTAGGACTGTGCCTGCCATGTGGTCTGAGTTCTGTAAACTATAGCTGAAGCAGACAGCTATCATCAGGCTTTTCTGCCTCTATAATGTTTGTTTTCTGTCCTCTCCATATGCCTGTTCTTTTTTATTTTTTCATTAAAAAAAAAATCCTGCCAGTCATTTAAAGTCTTCACCATTTTGCCACTGTCTTAGTCCATTCTTACACTGTAAATACATACTCAAGACTAGGTAATTTACAAAGGAAAGAAGTTTAATTGACTCCCAGTTCCACATGGCTGGGGAGGCCTCACAATCACGGAGGTAGAGCAAAGCACATCTTACATGGCGGCAGGCAAGAGAGAGCTTGTACAGAGGAACTCCCCTTTATAAAAACATCATATCTTGTGAGACTTATTCACTGTCATGTGAACAGCATGGGAAAAACCCACCCCCATGATTCAGTCATCTCCCACTGGGTCCCTCCCACAACAAGTAGGAATTATGGGAGCTACAATTCAAGAGGGGATTTGGGTGAGGACACAGCCAAACCATATCAGCCACATATATGGAAACTTTCCAAGTACAGGGATTCTCCTAGAGGTGAACCTTTGAGTGCCCTAGGAGGCCGATTGGTGCAATGGTGCAGTGGTTCATAGTACAGGTACTTCACTGAATGCCCTAACTTCAGTGCTGGCTCTGTTGTTCACTAGCTTTGCAAGCCTGGGAGAGTTATTCAGTTGCTCTGGAGCTCCATTGCTTCTCTGTGGAGATGAAACAATTATGGGACCTATGTCATTGAGTTGTTGAAAGGATTAAAAGAGTTAATCTAAGAAAAAGTGCTGAAACAGTACCCAGCTGACGTTAGCTGTTATTAACAGAACTTGCTACATTCGGGTTATTTGGGTGTTGCATTCATCTTTCAGGAAAGTATGGATTTAATCTTAATCATCTTTGTATTCACTCCAGACTTACCCCACTGCTAGACCTGTGGTAGATGTTCAGTTTATACTCATTGAGCTTTGTTGCATGGGATTAAAAACAGCAAAAGCAGAGCAAGACTTCTTGAGATGATGGCAAAGCTGCAGTTTTATTTCTGAGGCATCATGGTTATTGGAAGTATTAAGCACCTAAGTTTAAAAATCAAAAAGGAAACAAAAAATGCTTTCTTTAATTTACTTTTTACATTATGACAACTTTGGATTTACCAAGTTATTGCAAAGATGGGACACAGATCTCATAAGCCCCAGACTCAGTTTCCCCTATTATTAACATCTTACAGAAGTGTGATACATTTGTTATAATTAATGAACTAATATTGATACACTATAGCCAACTAAAGTCTGTAGTTTATTCAGATTTTCTCAGTTTTTCCTTAAGTTACTTTTACTGTTCCAGGACCCTAACCCGGATATCACATTACATTTAGTTGTCTTTTTAGGCTCCTCTTGGCTGGGACAGTTTCTCAGACTGTTTTTTTGTTAGTGTTGTTTATTTGCTTGTTTTTTTTTTTTAATTTAATTCAATTCATTTCAACTTAATTTTAAATTCTGGGTTACAGGTGCAGGACGGGCAGGTTTATTCCACAGGTAAACATGTGCAGTGGTGGCTTGCTGCACCTATAAACCTATCACCTTGGTACTAAGCCCAGCATGTATGATGCTGTCTCTGTTGCCCAGGCTGGAGTGCAGTGGCCTGATTATGGCTCATTGCAGCTTAAACCTCCCGGGCTCAGGCAGTCCTCCCACTTCAGCCTTCTGAGTAGCTAGAATTTCAGGTATGCACCACGACACCTGCCTGATTTTTTCAGTTTTTGTAGTGACAGACTCACTATGTTTCCCAGGCTGGTCTCAAACTCCTGCGCTCAAGTGATCCTCCCACTTGGACCATCCCAAGTACTGGGATTATAGCACGAGCCTCCATATCCAGTTGATTTTCTTTGTTTTTTGAGACCTTGACAGTTTTCAAGATTACCAGTCAGGTATTTTGTAGAATTTCTTTCCATTAGTACTTTTTAAAAATCAAAATATTATTCACAAACCTTAAAATTCACCTTTTCAAAGTATGCAGCAAACAAAATTCAAAATAGTTCATTGGTAGCTTGATTCTGTTCAAGCTCAAATTTATTAACAGAATCAGATTAGTTAAACTGTGTACAGAGTACTTCCAGATAGGAAATATGTTATTTAAATTCCATTTATCTGGTGAGCTCAGATGCTTCTGGTGAGCATTTATTTGAGCAGGGTTATAATGCATTTTGGCAAAAGCAAACCTGAAGGTCATCTTGGGTTTGCTGTTGCCCTGGAAATGTTGAAAGGAATGAATTTGTTCTGGCATCTTGGACTGTTTTGGACACAGTCTGTAGCAGGGTACTTGTTTTTATATGCTAACTGAAATAGTACTGAGGTCAGTAGCTTGCATTTGGAAAACAGAAATGAAAATACATCTTTTACCTTGACAAAAGGTTGGCAACTGATGGCAGAGATGGTCAGAAAGTAGAAAAAGGGTGTGTGAGTGGGATTCCCATTTGTGTAGCTTTCTTTGCATACCCAGCACATTCATCCTTTCATTCATTTAATAAATACCTATTCTGTGCCTACCACATGCCAGAAACTGTTCTCAGTACTTGAGATATGGTAGAGAACAAAGCAGACAAAATCATGTTTTCATGGAGATGACATGCTGACGGTCCCAACAGAGAGTGAACAGGTAAGTGTGAGTCAGGGGTGATCGGTGGTTTAAGGAAGCATAAGTCACAGTAAGGTGACAAAAAATCGCTAGTGGGAGGTGTTACAGAAAGCTGCTTTGAATTGACATGTGAACAGAGACACAAATGTATATTTGAATAAAGATGTGTCTGCCACCTGGGAGTCCTCTTTGGAATGAAAGGAATATAATCTTCCTGTATTAGACCATTCTCCCATTGCTATAAAGAAGTACCTGAGACTGGTTAATTTCTACAGAAAAGAAGTTTAATTGGCTCACAGTTCCACCAGCCATACAGGAAGCATGATGCTGGCATCTGCTTGGCTTCCAGGGAGGCCTCAGGAAACTTACCATCGTGGTAGAAGGCAAAGGGGAAGGAGGCATGTCTTATATGTCCAGAGCAGGAGCAAGTGAGAGAGGGAGGAGGGAGATACTACACACTTTTAGCAGATCTCATAGGAACTCACTCACGATCATGAGGACGGTACCAGGAGAGATGGTGCTAAACCATTCATGAGAAATTCACCCCCATGATCGAACCATCTCCCAGCAGGCCCCACTTCTAACATTGAGGATTATAATTAACATGAGATTTGGGCAGGGACAGAGATCCAGACCATATCGCTTACTATCATGTGTTCAAATAAAATCAGTCAAATGAATGGGGCAACTTTTGTACTAGGGTCACTGTGTATCACCCTAGGGGTTTAATAGTAAGATACACATTGTCTGCTTCTGTGGCACTTATGGCTTGAGCGGAAACAGGATGTTAATTAAAATAATCTCTTAGGTGATGAACAATGGGAAGTGTTAAGAAGGGAGGATATAGGGAGCTATGGGCCATGAAAGGGGAATCAGTCTATGCTGGGCTATCAAGGGAAGGCTTCCTGGTGGAAGTGGTGCTTAGGCTGAGAGGCAAAAGAGGAGGTAGAGAGTTAACAGCCATCAAGATGGGTCAGGAGGAAGGCCAACGAGTCTGGGCAGCAGGAGTGGGGTTGAGAAGAACCTACCATGGAGAAGAACCTACTAGGAGAACCTGTTACTACTGGGCACATTCTGTTATTGGAATTTGATATTCTTCTTGTTATAAAATGCCTAGTGAATGGTAGTCAGTGAGGATACATTAGTCTGAAAAAGCCCGTCCAATTGCCCTGCCTTGACATTTTTAGAATTTGCAGTATGCATTAGATTTTGCTAAGATCAGCTAGACTCTGCTATTATTTCTCAAATTTCTTATACTTTGAATCACCAAAAATGAGAAGAAACAGATTTATGGCAGTGTTTTAAAAGTGACTGTGTTAATAAGAAAAAACAAGGATTCTTCTTAGGAAAGTAGATTTTAACTCAAGACATAGAGGGTTCTTATATTTTTCTTCTTTTTTTTTTTTTTTTAAACTGTCATAAAGTGAAATTTTAGAGGAGGCATTTAACTGTATTATACACCATGGTCCTGAGAGGCCAAACAGCCTTTGGGGAATGCTTTTTAATCTAATAAAATGAATTATCTTTGTTTAAAGCTGTTCCTCTAGTACATTCAGTTACTTAATGTGGTGCATCATCTTTTAAGAGTGTTTTCGATATGACACGCTCGGAGTCAAATGACTTTATAAAGGCTGAACGATGCTTTTGTTAAGGATGCAAAAATGCCGTATCTCTGGGCTTCAGAATGTTTCTTCCTTTTAAGGAAAATCCAGATGTAATTGTGGAGTGATCTTAGATGAAGGCTGACAACGGTGGTGGTGGCGAACAAGGCTGGGAGTGATGGCAGCAGTGTGGGTTTCTTGAGCTGCTGAAATATTTGGAGTAAGGTATAGAGTAGAATCTGTTTGGTGACATTTGTATACCGTTTTGTATTTCTGCTAGTTAACATCAACAACAAATATACCACCAGAAATTCTATTATTTTAAATCTTTTAAAATAGCTGTTTCAGAGCTTCAAAATATTTAGCAGACTTTAAAGGGCCATTTTGCTTGCTTGTTTCCTCCCTCCCTCTCTCCCTCCCTCCCTCCTTCCTTCCCT